>CANPUZ010000140.1:0-178289 GCA_947579665.1 Sympetrum striolatum | reverse complement strand
GCAACACCCTTTAAGAATTCGGTCCGAAATTTAGGCATCTCCCTAAGAAACACGCTTTCATGGAATCCGTTAGTCTCCGAAATTTGGAATAAGGTTGGTAAAATAGTATATCAGCTAAAACTAGACAAGAACAATCTACCTCAAGCAACCCGTAAAATGCTAGTTTCCACTCTCTTTCTTCCAGAATTTGACTACTGTTCCCTAGTGTACAATGATCTAACAGCCGAGTTATACCTTAAATTACTCCGTCTTCTTAATAACTGCATCCGATTCATTTTTAACCTTCAGAAAGATGTTCATATCTCCCATTACTGCTATCAGTTGAGGTTAAGACCAAATACCAGTAGAAAATATATGCATGGTTCATTTTTATTTACAGTTTTTCACGATATTCAACAGCAGTATATCCATGACATGTTTACTTACAAATATTCTGTTTCTTGTAAAACCACCAGCTCCGGCCCTAACTATCTTTTATGTCCAATCCCTCGGACTAATACCTATCTAAAGTCCTTCTTAATTACTGCATCTAATATAATTAATATGTTCTATCCTTACTTTGTGGAATTCAGTATAAACCATTGTAATCAAACACTTAGTAACTTCCACAATTTTATTTCAAACGACCGGTTTTGTGAATCAGTTGACATCTTCAGGTACATGTATAGGAATTTCCTGACATATATATGAGAGACGAAAGGGGGGTTAGGAGGAAACAAAGAAGCAGGTACGGAAAGGAGTGGGGAGGGGTTAGGAAAAAAATATTCATTTGTGAGCATTACCTTTTTCTGCTAGTAATCTCGATGATTTCGAGAGCGTCGAGGCGGGGTCCTTCCGTCTCCTGATGAAGGAGTCGAGGCTGAAAGTAGGGATCTGGAAGTGGTGGATTTTATCTGGAAGTATTCTCCCAGGCAGGGGGATAAAATAGACCAGCCAGATAAAATCTGACCAGCATTCTATACTCCAAGATCCCTGGGAACTTTATGCACAGGCAAAGATAAGAGGGACCTGGACTCGCTCAGTGGGGTATAGGAACTATCGTGCAATGATTGTCCCACTATCTACGTGGACAGACCAGAAGGGCCCTAAAGACGAGGATTTCAGAACATAAGCGTTTCCTACGGGGTCCTTACCGGGGGTCCAGGCTTGACCTTTGCAGACCATCTCAACAATCAGAGCCACAGCAGCGTCTTTCAGCCTCACTCCTTCATCGGGAGACGAAAGGACGCCGCCTCGACGCTCTTAAAATCATCGAGACACCCGTCTCCTCTCTCATATGTATGTCACGAAATCTCTATACATGTACCTGAAGATGTCAACTCGTTGACGAAACCGGTCATTTGAAATAAAATTGTGGAATTTACTAAGTGTTTGATTACGATGGTTTTACTGCATCTAATTTCTGGAACAACCTGCCAGTATGTATTAAAAATTCCACTTCTTCACAATCATTTAAAGAAAAAGTGATTGATTACCTTATTGTTACCACAGAATGACTTTAAAACCTTAATCCTGGCTTATTTCTTTTTCCTTTTTGGTATCATCTTTATGTCAATAGTCTATAATTTGTATTATTATCTTATGAGAACAGATAATATCTGTATAACTTTTTTCTGCTCTTATGGGACTTTCTCAGAGCATAATAAAATTGTTATTATTATATTAATTATAGAAATTGAAATTAAGACCCATCATGCATGTTGAGGGAGTTTACTAGTAAGATGATAAAGGGGATTTCTGTTTGAAAGCAATTAATTAAACTAAAAACTATAATAGCAAGTCACAGTTCCTTGTGGTTATTGCAGATGCCGTCATCTTATGCACAAGTGTATGAGGACCAGCAGAGGGCGTCTTCATGGCACCACCAATCTCAGCAGCACCATTCTCAACAGCACCAGCACCCGTTAGCGCAGCACCTGCCACCACACATACCATCTCACCACAGCCACGCCAACCAATGCCGCCACCAGTTGTCCATCCACAACCCAGCCAACAAGTACGTCTTCATTCATTCCACAATGAAGTAGTTGAAATTATTATAATAATGATATCTATTATATATAATTCCTTCCCTGGATTCATATATATAGATAGGATACTAATTCACAGCCTAAGCCACAAGCGTCATTGACATGAAATTTTTACGACATATTGACCATAACGTGTAACCGCCAGAAAAAATGCGATTTTGAACATCATTTACACAGGTTCGATTCCAGAGGGCCCCAAAGTCCCAATTTTCACCATAAAGATACATGGTAGAGATTTTCAAAAAATATTTTGAGGCACTTCCCGGCAAAGTAGAGAGCTAAAATTCGAGAGATCGCTAGATGTCGTGCAAATCCAACGAAAACCATTAAGATATCATTAAAGATGATTCTTGGTTCAATGCTAGGTCAAGGCAAATATTCTCCTGTTTAATTTACATTACAATTTTTAAGATTTTTTTAATCACTTCCCAATAAGATGGAAACTTGAAACTCAACATGTAGATAGAGATCGTAAATATCTTTTATATACGTTGTTGAACGTTCTGCTGATTGTCCTTAATTCGTTTCCAGAGAGCCATTTACATTGCTCTATGCATTTCTTATGGAGATAAGGGAAACAAATTTTAGGTACTTCCCGGCATGATATCGACTTCAAACTTTGGATTAAATAAGATCAGGTCCTAACAAGTCATACTGTGTATTCACAGCTGCCAATATGTCCTGGGTTCGACACCAGGCATCTCTAAAATTAGTAACTGTTACGATTTTTAAGAATGTTTTTGAACCCCTTCCCAATAATATAGAAACTTGAAACTCAGCATATAGATTGAGATCATAGATTCATTTCAAATACGTCTTTTAGATTTCCTTGATCGTCCTTGGTTCGATCCCAGAGAGCCATTTACATTGCCGTATGCATTTCAGATGGGGTTAAGGTTGTCTTATTTCAGGGCATTCCCGGTATGATATGGACTTCAAACTTTACATTGGATAAAATCAGGTCCTAACAAGTTATAATGTCTATTCGCATCTGCCAATAGGTCCTGGGTTTGACACCAGTGGTATACAAAAATTAGGAATTGCTACAATTTTTAAGATTTTTTTAACCCCTTCCTGGGAACATTGAAACTCAAAACTGGGCATGTGAGTAAAGATTATAAATACATTTCATATGGTTGCAGTATGTAAGCAACATTTTACTCTTTGTAGAATAGGGAGGGAGACCTCAGATACCAATATGCATTTTAATAAATCTCAAAAATCGCAGATAAGTTTTATTATAAATTGTGTTTTCTTCAGGCATTTACGAATTTTCAGAATAATCACACAAATTTTAATAGGTATCCCGTACATATGATTTCTGATTAAGAATTGAGGTATGTACAGAAAGTTAGTACCATTATGTTCAACTGTCACCGCAACGCTAGTGTCACAGTTCTCCGTATGCACACTTGTCTCTCTGGTTGATTCCCTTGGCTTTTAAAAGGAGATATTTTACCTCTTAGTGTAAATATAGTTAATCATTTAAATTTTTGGTGTGAAAGAAAATTATTACTCAATGATATAAGTTCTGCTTCTGTTCTGCAGGTTACTATGGTTCTTAAAGTGAAATACTCATCATCATCATTGTATTTCTGTCCACATACAGGCCTCAACAGAACTGCTTTCTCCATCTCTATCCCCAGCATCCCTTTTCAGATATATTCCTTTCCTCTCTTCAAATCAGTTTGCATTCCGAATTTCATTCTCCCTCTTCCCCATCAATCTTTCCTTCAAAAATCTACTTCTGCAGGCATTCTTAGTATGAGTAAAATGTAGCTTGTATTCTGCAAGCAAGTTGTAAACACAAATTTCAAGTCGACATCATATCGAGAGGGTCCTAAAAAGTAGAAAAGTATTGAAAATATTCTTAAAATTCCCTGCAATTTCTCCGTCCGGCATCGAAGCCGAGTCTTTTGGTGATACTTCCTATGCAACATAATAGAAGAGCACCATCTCTAACTATGTGAGAAAATTCAAGCATAAATATTGGCTTCAACTGCTACTCAAACGACGTCCTACTTTTCCCTTATATTCCTCATGAAAGAAATGTTTATGTGCTCTGGAATCGAACCCAGTAACAGTGGTGTCTTATCTATTTTTTTTCATAAAGTAAAACTTAATATACATCTTCTATGTAAGAAAGAACTTTCTATGCAGCAAAACAGAAAATCACCATCTCTAACTTCATATGCAAATTCAAGCAGAAATATTGCTTGCAACTGCCTCAAACAACGTCCTACTTTTCCCTTATATTCCTTATGAGAGAAAAGTTATTGAGCTCTGGCATCGAACCCAGGAATAAAACGGGCTTATGAAAATTTTTTTCTAAAACTAATTTTTACTGTTTATCTTCTAGCTAAGCACGAACTTCCTATTATTTTGATAAGTGCATCAAAAAAAATTATGAAAAACCTCTCACATGTATTTTAAAGGGCAGATATTTGCATCGTCCTAGCATCGAACCCAGAACATTTTCTGTGAAAATCATTTGTGTTTTCAAATCATCATGAATATATATAAAGGCTCTTAGAGTTTTGATTCTCTACCTATTCGGGAAGTATTTAAAAAAAAATTCCCAATATTCAAAGCAATACATTCAAATGGGAAAAATCGGGGCTTTGGGGCCCTCTGGAATCAAACCCATGACACTGAGGTTCAATATCGCAATTTTTCTGGTGGTTACACATTATGGCCAATTCACTGTAAAAATTTCAACTCAATCACGCTTGTGGTTTAGCCTGTGAATTAGTATCCTATCTATATACCTATGTATCTATTTTATATAGATGCTTCTCCGGATTCATTCATGTATATACCCAGATAGGATACTAATTCACAGCCTAAACCACAAGCGTGATTGACTTGAAATTTTTACCACGTATTGGCCATAACGTACAACCGCCAGAAAAATTGTGATTTTGAACCTCAGTGTCATAGGTTCGATTCCAGAAGGCCCCAAATTCCCGATTTTTCCCGTTTAAATGCATTGCTTTGATATTAGGGAATTTTTAAAAAATACATTCGGGATAGGTAGAGAATCAAAATTCAAGGAGCCTATATATATGGTTATGATCTATCTAAATGAGTTTTACGAAAAATAACCTGGGTTCAAGGCTAGGTTGAGGCAAAAATCGGCCGTTTAAAATGCATTGTGGCGATTTTTAAGATTTTTTTGGGCCCTTTCCCGATGGCATGGAAACTTGAAATTCGGCATGGAGTTGGAGATCATAAATATATCTCATAATCAAATTTTACATATTCCCTTATGGTCCTTGGTTCGATCCCAGAGAGTAATTTACATTCCTCAATGCATTTCTTATGGAGATAACAGAAAAAGGTTTTAGTTACTTCCCGGCGTGATATCGACTTCAAACTTTGTATGAAATTAGAACAAGTCCTAATAAGTCATACTGTGCATTCACAGCTACAACTATTTCCCGGGTTCGACACCAGGCGTCTCTACAATCAGTTAATTATCCGATATTTAAGAATTAATTTAAACCCCTTCCAAATAATATTAAAACATGAAATTAGGCATATAGATAGAGAGCATAGATACATTTCAAAAACATGGTTTAGATTTCCTAGTTCGTCATTGGTTCAAATCCAGAGAGCCATTTACATTATTGATAAGTAGGACGTCGTTTGAGGCAGTTAGAGCCAATATTTCTGCTTGAATTTTCACACAAAGTAAGAGATGGTGATTTTCTGTTGTGCTGCATATTAGGTTCACCAGAAAGGCCTAGGATCGATGCCAGATGATAAAACTGCAGTGAATTTTAAGAATATTTTCAATCCCTTTTTTTTTCTTTTGAGGGCCGTCCCGATATGATGCCGACATGAAATTAGTGTTATCAATCTGCTTGCAGTATGCCAGCAACATTTTACTCGTATCTATTATATATAGATGCTTCTCCGGATTCATTGATATAGATAGATAGATAGATAGATTGGATACTTATTCACAGCCTAAACCACAAGCGTCATTGACTTGAAATTTTTAGGACGCATTGGCCATAATGTGTAACCGCAAGAAAAAATGCGATTTTTATCCTCAGTGTCGTGGGTTCAATTCCAGAGGGCCCCAAAGTCCCGAATTTTACCATTTAAAAGCATTGCTCCAATTTTCGGGAATTTAAAAAAAATACTTTCCTGATAGCTAGAATATCAAATCTCATGGAGCGTATATATATGGTCATGATCTACCGAAAACACAAAGGACTTATAATGAAGTAATCCTGGGTTCGATGCTAGGACGATTTAAATATCTGCCCTTTAAAATACATGGGAGTAGTTTTTCATTATTTTTTTGATGCCCTTATCGAAATGATAGGAAGTTTGTTCTTTGCTGGAAGATGTATGGTAAGAATTGGTTTAAGAAAGAAATTTAGATAAGACCTTACTGTTCCTGGGTTCGATGCCGGGGCATATTAAAATTTCTCTCATAAGGAATATAGGGGAAAAGTAGGACGTCCTTTGAAGCAGTTGTACCCAATATTTTTGCTTAAATTTTCACACATTGGTTAGAGGTGGTGATCGTCTTTGATGCTGCATAGAAAGTATTACCAGAAAGACCCGGGTTCGAAGCCAGACGGTATATATATCCCCCATTTATAATATATTGAGTTAGTTTTCATTATTTATTTTGTTGTACTTATCGAAATAATAGGAATTTCTTGCTTTGCCAGAAGATGTATATTAAGAAAAAAAATTAGATACGACAATGCTGTTACTGGGTTCGATGCCAGAGCACGAAAAAAATTTCTCCCACAAGGAATATAAGGGAAAAGTAAGTCGTCATTTTAGGCAGTTGCAGCCAAAATTTCTAATTGAATTTTCACATATAGTGAGAGATGGTGATCTTCTATTGTGGTGCATAGTAAGTTCACCAGGAAGACCCGGGCTCGATGCCAGACGATTAAATTGCAGCGAATTTTGCAAAGGTCGCAAAGGATATATAATATACATCCTTTGCGACGACGAGTAGGTATTTTTTAAACACAAAATAATAGAAAAGAAATAGAACTTACCAAGCGTCCGAAGATAGTGCTGGACGAGAAATCTTCGGTAGTGGACTTAAAAGCTGTTAATTATTCCCATGTCCAGCAGTTGCATCTTACTGGTGCTATTTGGACTCAGAAAAAGTACTTTGACAATTGGTAGCACTAGTCCACTTATTTTACGAACTGGGGCATTATCTGTACAATAAGTAGTACATTGCGATTCTCGCATGCGCTCTTCCTCTGCAAGAAGATAATTTGCTTCTGAAAAATGTCCGTCGTCATCCATGCTTTTTTATTACTTTCGTACAACACAGGCTAATTTTTCACATTCTTGAAGCAACTGGGAGCTCTTGATTTTGCAATCACAACTGGTTTCAACTTTTTAGATCCATCTTGGTTATATATCAGCATTACTGTAACCCTATCCTTAGATTTTTTTACCTCCGCGACATTTTTTACCACGGGTCCCGAGGGTGCAGTCAGGTAATGCCTTGAAAAACAAACTTGTTTCATCCAGGTTGTATATATCTTGTGGGGAATATTTAGACACAATGTATCATTTATTCCATGCGGTTGCTCAACGTCTTTTGTGTTGGCGTTACCTTCTTCTCCACAGATTTTGATTGAAGTGATTCCGTATCTTTTCTTGAATCTATCAAGCCACCCAAAGTTGTCGCACTTCAGTTTAAGAGCCAAAACCTGAGCCTTCTCCTTCATAATTGGTCCCTTTATAGGCAATTTGCACCCATGACACTTCTAGAAAAAATTATACAGCTGCCTATCAAGTTGAACAAATTGCGACAATGAGACATATGTACTTTGTTTTTAATGATGTTGTGTGACTCAAAATTTTTTCACTTGAATTGACGATTGCTGCCAATAATGTAGATAAAGAAATGCCATACTTCCGAGCAATTTCTGTTTTTGTCTGCCCGCGATCACGTACTTCCTTGATAATTGACCTTTTGGTGACCAAACTCAGGGACTTCCTCTTTTTTTTGGTCAGCAATGTTTCATCAATTATTTTACTAATAGGCACACGGGATATCACAACACAGGCCACCTCGCGTAGAGATTCTGACTAAACGCGCGCGACTTTTCCTCGCTTGTATAAGTTTGTATCCCACAAAATTTGCACATTTATCATCTAAAATACATGGGATGAGGGTCCTCCCAACATAGACAATCTGGATTCAGCTGCTCCTGTTTACGGCGATCGTCATCCCATTGTATTGAGCTCAGTGCGACAAATCCATTTCAAATACTTCGTAAAACCGGGGTTCATTCACTCCTAGGGACCGGCTTCTCACTTCGTAAAACATGAAATCGAGGTTTTACGTAAAACCGAGGTCATTTTACATGTACAAAGATCGGGACCGGCGGAATGGTTTGTAAAACTGTGTCACTTCGTAAAATCGAGGTTCGTAAAAACGGGGTTCTACTGTATTTATACGAAATATAAAATACGAAACTATTTCTATTTTAAAAAATGGTGACACTTTGTCCTTGCTTCGATCCCAGACGAGTCAAAGCATTTCCGTAAGAAATGCATGTAAAGCTCATTTTTGTCGATGCAGACTTCATTTCTTTTGCAAAATTAAATTGAAAAGAATGGTCACACGAGATTGTGACATAAACCAATAGCAGAGAAAAAGAATACAAAACCTTATTTTGGTCATTTATTATTGTTTTCGAACTGAATTTTCGAAATTTTACTCGGAATACCTGAATTTTGTTGTAAATTTTGTGAGTATAAACAACCGGTCCCCCTGACAAAAAATGCCATTGTTGAATCCAAGATCCTGCCTTTTGGCCTATTTAGAGCTAAGAAGAAGAGAAAAGTTGCTGGTTTCGTTCACATTGATAAGCATAATCAATCGTTGGAAGTGATTTTAATGATCAATTTTCGAAAAACAAAATGTGATTTAATTTGATGCCGAATGTTGTATTCAGTGAAATTCTTTTGTATTGTTTTGGAAATGATTTGATAGTCTGTTATTGGAAATCAAAGTGAGAGTTATTGCATTAAATTCGATTCATTTCTTTAGTTATTTTCCAGTTGGTCATCGTCAAATACAATAGTATGCATTAACACATCAAATTTTGTGGCAGATAATGGATAGTAGTGAATGATTTTTGTATAAATAACGAAAATTCTCCATCCAAACGCGAGAGCCGAGCTAGCGTAACGTACCATGTTCTCCATCTTTCTTTTCTCTCCCTCTCTTTTTGAGAGAAAGGCTCGCCGGCCCGAAATGTGGACTTAGAATTTCTTGGTGGGTCAGGGGTGGTAACTTTTTTTGCTGTTAGCTATACAAACACAATGAAAATAATTAACTCTCAGTTGTGTCTATTTGTTTATGAATTATCGATCAATGGCTAAACAGTAATTATATGATGCTATCTATTATATATAATTCCTTTTCTGGATTTATTCATATGTATCTATTATATATAGATGCTTCTCTGGATTCATTCATGCATCTAATTATATATATAGATAGATAGATAGGATACTAATTCACAGGCTAAACCACAAGCGTCATTGACTTGAAATTTTTACGACATAATGGCCAGAACATGTTACTGCCAGGAAAATTGCGATTTTGAACCTCAGTGTCATGGGTTTGATTCCAGAGGACCCCAAAGTCCTGATTTTTCCCATTTAAAAGCATTGCTTTGTTTTTCTGGAAATTTTTAAAAAATATTTCCCGCATAGGTAGAGAATCAAAAGTCAAAGGGCCTACAGATATGGTAATTTATGACTTTCACGAAAAATATCGTGGGTTCGATGCTAGGAAGATGCAAAAAAATACATTGAGGTAGTTAATCATGATTTTTTTTGAAGCACTTATTGAAATGATAGGAAGTTGTATAGTAGGAATTGGTTTAAGAAAAAAATTTAGATAAGTCCGTGCTATTCCTGTGTTTGATGCCAGGGTTTATTAAAATTTCTCTCAAAAATAATATAAGGGAAAAGTGAGATGTCGTTTGAGGCAGTTGCAACCAATATTTCTGCTTGAATTTTCATATATAGTTAGAGATGGAGATCTTCTGTTGTGCTGCATAGAAAGTATTACCAGGAAGACCTGGGTTCGATGCCAGATGGAAAAATTGCAGCGAAGTTTATGAATCTTTTCAATCCTTTTTTTTCTTTTGAGGACCCTCTGGATATGATGCCTACTTTAAATTTGTGTAATCAACATGCTTGCAGAATGCAAGCAACATTTTACTTGTATGTAAATGGATATGCCTAAAATAAACAACTTAACACCTCTATGTTGTCAAGAAGCAATGGAATTGGTATCGAGAAGCAAAGTGGTCGCTTCCTGTCCATCTTGGCAGAGCAAAACTCCCAAAAGTGTTAAAAACAGTAAATTAAAGCTCACAACTGCCACTGAATGAAGCACTTAAAAAAATATGATTCGTAAATAATTTATACCTGTTTGTGATTTTCTTGTAGATTTTGTGCAAGTTTTGACAGTAAAGATTCTTTAATATCAAATCCCACTAAGTGCTGCTGAATGCTATTGATTAAGTGCATGGTTTTTATTTCCTTATTAGTTTGCGAGAATTTCTGGAAACTGCAAAACAATTGCCTTGGCGATTGAATGTGCTTTTCAGGATAAAATTGATGTATCGCATGTTAGTTGCTTTGAAGGCTTTGGCATGCTTTCATACTGGAATATCAACTGCTGAATGTTTGAAATAACTTTAAGATCTCCTTTTGGACTTCCCACTTGCCTTTCTGCTTGAACGCTACTTATTTTAATAACATTAGACACAATAACAATACTTTAAACTGAAGCAAGAGACAATGAAATTGATACTGCACACATTTTTAGATGCATTTGAAATTGAACGTTAAAATTTAGCAAATATTAGCGTAAAAGTTTGGTATTCTCTTTTCAGAAATATCTTGCACATCTACTAAATATTAGCAGCAATTTTAAACTGCTTTTGATGTGGACTGCTTATATGCAATTATTCGTTATTCCACTTGTAATTTGGAAATAATTTGGAAGGTTTTTGGCCATATTTTGCAAAAAAAATCGAGGAAACCAATTTAAGTTTGTGCTCAATTTGAAGCTTCTAGCAAGATCTTTCCGAAGACCTTAGAGATGTTTAATTTGCACAGCCATTTTTCCAAAACTCGTTTTAAAGTTGAAATGAATTGGAAATATTTCTGTTTTTTTCGCATTTGCTTAACAATCGACAAAACCTATTGATTTTTCAGCTGGTTTTGAACCTTTTGACAAAGTCTTTCTAAAAAAAACGAGAAGATTTTCACTTTTGCTCGGCAATTTTCCCAATGGAGTTGAAATTTTGAAAAAAATCACCAATGGGGCATGGCAGGGGGATTTTGCTTACAAATCAAGAAATCCTATTCATTTCTGTGCTGGTTTTGAAGCTTATGACAAGCTCTCTACAAATTGCTAGCAGATTTCAAATTTTGTGCAGCAGTTTGCCCAGAAACAGTTGAGAAAGCTAAAAAATATTCTGAAAATTTTCAGTTTTTTGGTCATATTTTGTTTAGAAATTGAGAAAACCTTTTCATTGTTGTGCTGGTTTTGAAATTTCACTCAAGGCATGCTCATCTTTTAGTCAATATTGTTCTGATTTTTGATTCTTGTGTTGGTCTTGCTTGTCCACAGAAGGCTATACTGTTGCTTTGTCCGCTTTCTTTGCTTCTTATCTTTTCCTTTGCATCTGCATGACTTTCTTTCCCACAGAACACTTTGTCGGATTGCATCTCTCAGTTATATCAAATCTCAACGCATCCTAAGACATTTTTCCTCCCATTTCAGACCTTGACAACGCTGTTGGATGCTGCTCACTCTGGTCCATTCGAGAGCTGTCTCTGAGGAATGGTTTTGCTGTCGAAGGAATTCTTATCAGTTTCGTTCATTGTATTGGTTGTCATCATCCTGGATCTTTGTGTCTCGTTTCATTTTATCAGTTGCCGCATTTGGTATTGGTGTACGAACATCTATGTGTTTCCAGCATCTTTACCATCAATAGTATTATGTCGTTTCGTAAAGTACCTTATAATGAACATCACTTTTTAAATATGAGTATGATTTTTGATTTATGTGAAAAACTTTTACACTGACTAGATGTGTTATTTTCTTGTTTAATTTCAAACTTAAATGCCTCAATTGAGACATTCGTACAAAGAATTGTCTTTATTATTATTAATTTCTTGCTAATATGTATGCGTTTTTTGAATCGCAATGTATGTGAAGGAGTTTTTACATATACGAGATTTGTTTGACAAAATTAAGTCATTAACATACTTCATTTCAAACCAGATTTATGTGCATTCATTTCAAGATGATAATTACTTTATTTTTATTATTTTAATGTGATTTTTAATTGCAGACATAGAACAAAAAGATAATACATGTTAACATAAATAAGTCATTCTGCGTACTTAATTGAAACCAAATTTATGGTTAATTTCAAAGTGATGATTACTTTATTTGTATTATTTCACTGTATTTTTTAAATTGCTAACACAAAACGTAAAGATTTGCGTAAGTCAATCAGTCTTGGCTTACAAGTTTTGTCTAGTCATGAAGATGGCTTCAACTCATCTGTAATTGTTTAATTAACCCTAAATGAGGTTATATATTTATTTCGCCATTTTGGTTATGCATTGTCTGACATTCCACAATCTATTCTGTGATTTCCCAAACCGTTTTGTGAAAACGTCTGATTTTTGTAGATAAATATATATATTGGGATTGATTTTGGGTGGATTAGCTAGCAATATCCCTGCACGTCGTACGGGGCTCTACGCAATTGGTAAAGTTAAGAACGAAGGATTACAGGACATTTCTACATCTATAAAATAGATAAATGTTGGAGTTTGTATGTATATAAGTGCAATGAGCAAGACCAAAGATCTTCTTTGGAGATATGGTTAAATAACAAAGCTCAATAATGCTTAAAATGGGTAGACCAAATTTATAAGTTCTTGTAAATATTCATAGATATGTATGGATGTCTGTGTATATATTTATTTAATATGTGCAAACATATATGCAGGTCTAGTCCCTTTGAGCAGAAAACAGTTAGTAGATGCAGTCGTTTGTTTTGCGATTTAAACTGGACGGGAAGTTGGGAAAACTCTGAAAATTCTCAACTAAAATTTTGGGGTGTTGATCACATGGCATGTGCGTTGTTTCTTTGTTGTTTTTATATTTCGTGGACGTTTCTAATGATTGTGGCAACCGCTGCACTTTGTCGCATCGTTTCTTTCTGCGTTTGTCTCTATCACATTCAAATACCACGATGTTTTGACTTGAAATGACCGTATTTCGTTTTGTCATTTTTTTCTCTGTTCATTCAACTGCCTCGACTTTTTTTGATTTTTCCTAAAGACTTGAGGAACTACCGAGCATCCCTTTATAAACCTTATTACTTTAAAATACATTGAAATACTTTGAATACTAAACTTTTAAATTACACCACCTGTTTCAACCTAACCGCTTATTGTCAAACACGAGATAGGTTTGTGCCGGTTTAATTTATTATCTTCCAAACTGGTCGTGCAATTAAATAGTTTTTGTGGAATTCGTATGAATATTTTAATACGGTCTAAAGGATTGTTAAATGAAACTGGTTTTAGCAAACAAAAAAGGAACTTTTACTGTTCTGCGTACAGCAACCTCTGCTTAAGTTTCATAAAACCAGTTATGTTTAACAATCCTTTAGATTATGTGAGATATCCCCTATATCTCAGCCTCCTCCGTGAGTTTTATTTAAATTTGATCGTGATTACAGAATTCCACCTAATTAAGGTTTTTTGATTGAATTCATTCCAATTGCTTTTGTTTCATGTTGAATTTCATCCGAAAACCCCTTGCTTTGTTAATACTTGTATTACCTAGAGTCCTCATTGACACATGTTGGTTTTTTTCATGTCAATTTATTTATAATACCTATTTTGGCATTATTTAAGCATCCTCTTTCGATAATATGAGTAAAGCAAATCATTTTACTAAGTTTTACTTGTTATGGATGGTTGAAAAGTCTAATTCTTGTAATTAATGTTGATAATTTTTATAGTTCCTTATGTTATCCTATTCTGGAATTGATACTCATGGCAATCGAAGCTCAATTTATTCAATCATCAAGAATTCAGTTATTTTGGCTGATCTTAAAAGTGTTTAATACTCAGGGGATAGCTTTGTCCTGGTCTCTGTTAGAAATTCCTTATGCTATCCTACTCAGAAATTGATACTCGTGGCAATTGAATTTTAATTTGATTCATTCGATCAGATTCTGAACTCTTTGGCTGTTCTCTAAAGTGTTTAATACTCAGAGGATAGGTTCATACTGGTTTCGGTTAGAAATTCCTGCTTCCTCAGTTCAAATATTCTAATAAGAGACCTGTTATCGTTTGACAAACCAAAAATGGAAGCAATAGGATTGTAGTGGAGGTCCCTTTTGTAAATATTGTTTATTAAAAAAAAAATAAAACGAGGTGAGAAGTGGATTGCTCATTCTTAGTTGAATAGATACTTAAATGTGGATGATTGAAGATGGATGAATGACGATAGTGAGTCGTTGTGTTATCTTAAAAAGTGTGGTTTCGTTTGAAATTCAATATCTGTTACTTATGCGTCTAGAAGATTACAAAAGAGAAAATCATCCTTCGTTTTGAAAATAAGTTCGAATCATATCAAAACCAAAGTGTCGCAGTGAGTTTTGGAATGTACAAGCTTGGTAATTCGTGATTTCATGCTGTAGAAAACTCAGTGAATTCATTCTGATTGAATGAGTATTTTCTTGCATTTTGTAAACTCCTTACGACCCATATTAAGTCGAGTTTATTTGTATAAATATAGTGGCTCCAATACCGAACCTTGTGGAACTGTATGGTTAACGTTTTTATGGAAATCCTTTACTGATTTAAGATGAACATCTTGCAGAAATGAAATAAGAAACGGCTTTTTAATTTCATTATGACTTTTCAACTATTATTTCCAGAAATGATTGAATATATTTTCTGGTATTTTGTATTGCATTTACACCCAGTTTTTTTAGCCAAATCAAGGAAAATTTAATGGTATCAAAACAGAATTTTGTGTTACTACAAGCCAAGCAATATTATTGTCTTGCAAAGGCTGCTTCATCTCAAATACATTTCAGATGGATCTTCACAAATATCTTTGACTTATCCTCTGTTAAGTGAAATAAATCAATGAAAATACAACGGAATGAAAACTTTACTTTGTCTTACTACCAACCAAGCATTATTATTGTATTATTGCAGTATTATATCATAAACTGCTAATGGTTTATTCAGTTTGATCAATGAACATTTAATAGTTTAAAAAAAACTTTGTGCAACTGCAAGGCAAAAGTTTTTATCATCACAATTCAAAACTAAGGCTGTTTTTTTTATTGATTAATGAATAATTTATGAAATCAGCTGATATTCAGAGCAGTGGCTAGCTACCAATGGTTCGCTAGCAAGAAGAAATTTGGCCATTATTTTCAATTTTTAAGTTTGTTACTTCATTAAATTGTGAATATTCGTTGTGCTACCTATGCTGAGAAGTAACACTTTGGAGCTAACTATGGTTTACATTTTTATTATCTTTCTAAGATCGCGTTTTCTCAAGTCCTGGCCTTGACTGAATTTAGAAAAGCATTTTATGGTAATGAAAAAAATAAAAAAACTGTTATTTCTCACCAGTACATCAAGTCGTTGAAACTGATTGTCCGAAATATATTTGTGAGCAATTGCAAAGTTTTTAATTGATTTATTATATTTTCCTTTAATTCAAACTTTGCTAAAACCCGGTGATCTTCAGTCGAATTGACAAAAATTTAATGGAATGAAAATAGAGTAACTGCAGGTCATCTTACAAAGGCTGCGTTACCTCGAATCTTGGAATGTATTTCAAATGGCTGTTCAGTAACATCTTTGACTATCTTATGTTAAGTTAAACAAATCAATGAACATTTAACGGAATGAAAAAAGAACTTTGTGTAACTATATGCCAAGCGACTTTGTCTTGCAGAGGTTGTGTTATCTCAAATCCCAGAATGTATTTTGAGTGGCTGTTCACAAACCACTTTAACCCTTCGTCAGCTAAGTAAAACTTAAACTGCCATTCACTGAGTTTCCTTTTTACTTCATCTCACTTAGACGAAGATGTTTACCGTTCAAACTAATCCCCCATTGACAATCTCTTACCCCAGAGTCCTTTCTTTTCGAGAACGAGTGTTTGAAGTGTGCGTGATCCAAAATATGAAACAAAAATGCCGTTTTTCCTGGCTCAATGTTGGCAGAAGCCAACATAAAAAAAATTAACAAATAAATGTGTACAATACATGTCGTTTTTGGTTGTTTGACTGTTTATCCAGGAAGGAATGCTCGGTTTTTGTATTAGAAGTGTGTTGGAAGGTGCTTATGGAATAGTTAATTTATCTGTATAGCTGCTATGGTATTAAAAATAGCTTTGAACGTGAGAATGAATATCCGTCCTTTTTCCATTTACTAATAATTAAATAAAATGTTTAAACGTACCAAAATTGCAATAACTCGTGTAATTGATAATTTTCATATAAGAATTAATTCATGAGTTTCAAACTTTTATAATATGTAGCAGAGGGTATAATATTTTGATTTTATTTACCAAAATAACACTGTTTTGAACTCCATCTGTCGGAAAATAATGAACATTAATTTCACTCCTTTTGAAAAAAAGAGTTAAAATGTGAGGTGAAAATAAATCTTCGATTTTTTTATGAAACTTTTAGTTTATTTATATTTGACTGTGACAAAATGATTAGAAATATATTGAAAATCGTAAATCATTTGTAATCGTATAATCATTTGTTATTAGATATCTTTCCTTTTGAGTTCAACCTCGTGGTTGTGGAAGTGTCTGTCCTAAAGAGCTAGACAGGCAGGGACATAGTTCCTGTTCCACTGGATCTCACCAAAGAACTGTTTATCAGGTTCCTCCGACGAATATTTACACTTTTCATGTTTGCAGACGAAACGAGTTACAGCGGCTTAGCATGTAAGAATCATCTAGATCATTGAATTACAAGTGCAATTACGCCAATGACTGTTCTCTGAAAAATCTCTGAATGGCTGCACTACATTTAGGGACTAACTCTGTTGGAATATTTCTTAAAATTACGAAATATGTCGCTGGACTAGATTACGGAGATTGTTCTGATTGTTTGTCAATGTTAAAGCTTTCTCAACCCATGAACCTCACAATACTTTCAACAAGAAAGAAAGATTGCTCTCATTAGCAGATAGTCATCTTAAGAAATCACTTGTTTTACATAACATTTCTATTTTCCTGAGAAAAACAACTCTTGAACTATTGTTCAAAATGGCAAGATTGTGCCGAAGCTAATTTTTATACAAATAAGTTGAGTTTAATTTGGAATCATGTTCAGACTAAAGAAGACATTTTCTGGTAAGATTATGCTGCAGCTAGTTACTACTAAGTATTTGAATTGGTGCAGGTTTTGTTTAGGTGGTTATTTAAAGTTCCTGTTATGACTACAACTTACTTCATTGCAAGTTATATGTGAATAACGTAAGATTTTAGAATAAATGCAGACCTAATTAACCATTTACAAAAACATAAACCATATACAAACCTCAGTACTTCGTCTTCGATTGTTAAGATATTTGCTCAAGTTCATAGAAGTGAGTCGATATTATTTTAGGAAAATAAAGAAATGAGGAATTCCCATACTGTACTATAAGCGATCAAAGCATTAGGATAATTTATGCAAAACATCCTTCGCGTTCTGAAAGTTGGAGAGCTTGCAACTATACAATTCATTATTATGTAAGTAATAAGTTTTGTTTGAATATGTTTCCCACAAACATGGTGTTTCCATTGAGATTCCAAATTATTAAATAGCTTCCAGTCAGCTTTAAATGTTAATCAAAACAACTATGTTATTTGAGAACTCTACACTTCATTATACTATTAATAATATTCTTTTAAATTATTAGAGGGTATCTATCTATCTTTAAAGTCTCACAACTTCCTTGAGTGTACATTCACAGTGTCCTTGGTAATTAGAAACATCTTTATAGTTTCTTGTGAACTGGAAAAAAATCAATTCTCTATGAAATTCTTCAAAATCAACTCCTGTGTTGAGACAAACATTCAAATAGTGTTTCCGAAGTCTTACAAATGACTTTAAAATTGCATGTTGCATTAGAATCCTTTTCAGTTATTTGCATTAGGTATTTTTTTAGAGAGAAAATTTAATGTGCTTACTTCTATCTTAAGGTATTCAAGCATCCAATTTAACAGATTTAAAAAAATGAATTTTTTTGAGCTTGTTCGCAAGTAAAGTGAATTTTTTCAATCTATACGAATAACATTTTAGCCCTTTCAGTTTAAAATTTTCCACTAATACTTGATTGTGTTAATGCTTGGTACACATATTTGAACTATGCTAATTATTATCTATCTATGATTGTAGTTAAACAATTTTTACTGTAAATTTCTACTATATTATTTCAATGCTTTGATGAGATATTTTGCTTTTTTTTACTGTGACTTCTTGGGGGGGCTACAGCCCCCATAGACTCCCCCCTGGATCTGCCACTGACTGTCATAACTAAAAATTGAAAAGAATTTGCTAAATGACTGAAATAGGGTGTAATTATAATGTATATAATCATTGATTGAATCGAACCTACATCTTGCATTAGTCATACATTAGCTGCTGATGTCCATGAACCACAACAACAAGGTCCTCTGTATAGATATCAAACGAATATAAGGCTGTGAAGGTTTCATTTTGATAATAGGACCAGGTTCGACTCCAGCGCGATATCAAATGCTTTCATAAGAAATGCATGTGTAGTTTGTTTCCATTGTATTAAAGGCCTTCCTTTTTATTTAAATTGGGAATAATGATCCCATGAAATGAAAACAAGTACCAAAATAAGGGAAAATTGAATATTGAGTCTAATTTCGGACATTGAATATACTCTACGAGATGTATGGCAAATTAAACAATATAAACATTCTGCAGTATTTAAAAAACAATTCACCTGACAAGTATTGTTGAATCGGAGCTCAAGCTCTCAATAAAACACGGGGATTTCAAGCCAATCTTATTGTACTTTCATTGACATATTTATGAACATTTTGAGCTGATATGATTCACTATTGGTTCATTAGAACCAAATGTATTTACAGATAGGTATATGTATAAATATTGCATGCAAACAGAGAAATAAGAACCCGTCCGCTTGACGGTGGTTAACACTTTTATATAAATATGTACATATATGTCACTTACACATTAATGCCAAGCCTTCTTAAATGACAAAAAGGCCAATTTGAATTGGATACATAACAACAGCAGAGAGATTATTTAATAAATTATCACAATCATGTAAATTGAGCTTTTTACATTTTTAAAATCAACAACTAAATTTAAGGGACCACCCAGTCTACAACAAGCAATACCCTACACCCCCTAATACATAATTTCTTTAATTTTCCTTCAAGAGTTCTTCCAACAAGTGTTTCTTTAAAATTCCTTCAAATTATTTAATTATTTTCTCAATATCCTTTTTTATTCATTTGTAGAAATGTTTTTCCCTCCTTATTCCTCACCCTCAATAACTTATTAAAAACCTCACTTGAAAACTTATCTTTCATCAAATCAAAAATATGATATGCGACATTTGCTTCATGGATATCTGATTTAATCATGATATGGAAGAATGTGTTCCCATTGTTATCTTGTGCCAGAAGAAACTCTTCAAAACGACTTTCACGTCTTAGCAACTGTTGTGCATAATCTGTTAAATACGTTGGGTTCATTCCTAAACATTCTGCTGCAAAACGCAAACATGTCTCACCATCTACATTTCTGTCCAACAAAAGGTCTGCTATTTCATTTTCACGCAAATATAAACGGAGAAAAGTTAATTCTTTGTTATAATTATTATAAGCAGCAAAATGAAATATGTTTAGATTATTACTATTTTTACCTTTAAGCAACATTTTCAAACCCTTTTCCCCCATGATTCCCTTGATACCATTTAAATTGCCTATTAATTTATTAGTGGAATGAATTTCAAATAAGAAATGAATGACATAACTATCATCATTATCTTTACTGAGGAGCAATTCCTTAGTCTCCTCTTCCCCTAAAATATTTTCACAACCTTTAATAAAACCCTCTAAAATTTTATCCTTAGAAGCAGCGAAATGAAAAATGCTATTAAAACCACATTTTTTACCTTTAAGCAACATTTTCAAACCCTCTTCCTCAATAGTTCCCTTGATACTATTCAAGTTGTCTATTAATATTTTAATGGAATTATACTTAAATAAGCTATGAATTACATTTTAATTATCTTTATCTTTACTGAGGAGTAATTCCTTAGTCTCTTCTTTTTCTAAAATTTTGTTACAATATTGAATTATACCCAGTAAAATTATATCCTTTAAAGCATAGTAATGAAATATGTTTTGGTTATTCCTATTTTTACTTTTAAGCAACTCTTTGAAATTCTCTTTTCCAACAATTTCTCTGATACTATTCAAATTGTTGATTAAAATTTTTGGGGAATTGAACATAAATAAGCAGTTAATTACATTACGGTCATACTTATCTTCGCTAAGGAGTGTTTCCTTCAATTCATCTTTTTCGAGATAATTACCAAATAATTAAATAATTTCATTAATATTCTTATCCACATTGAAAGCAGCTAAATGAAGTGCATTATTTAAGTTTCTATCTTTACTCGTTAAGAACATTTTCATGGTGCAATTATCTGTAAACACCTGCTCAATGACTTTCACATATTTCACCATTGGGGTGTTTTGACACCTTTCAATGAAAGTGTGTATTAAGTAATTGCCATAATCATCATAACTTAGAAGAAGTTCCTTCAGTTGTTCACTGTCAGTACATTCCTAAAATATGCTGATCACTTTCTGAAATGGAAGGACTCTTCCATGCATATCATCACTTTCATGACAAGAGTTCTGGATGAAACTTAATTTAAGATAATTTTCAATCAAGATTTGTATTTTATTGTAAAAAAAATTTTGCGATGTTTTGACGAAACTGCAGACCTTATGTATACCCGCATTAAATAAGAAATTATATATTTGTAACTTATACTCAAAACCTTCAATTATCCTTTCTAAAAATTGCTCCTTGCCTAAACGATCTCTGAAAAACTTAAAAATATGAGCAGATATTTCTACTCTTTCATTCCTCATTGCAATGCCAAGTAAACCATTTCTGTGGCAATCCTTTTGCTTTAACAACAGCATAAGATGCTTATATTCCTTTTCAATTTCTTCTTCTGTTCTTTTGCTTTTTTTTCCCTCACAGTACTGATAAGACTGGACACGACCGTGGATTTGCCACACCCTGCGTTATCAGATATTATGAGAATTCTTTTACTTTTCAGGAAATCCAATGTATCATTTTCAGAGAGTGGCACTTCTTTTGTATGCTGTTAGAATTCATCACTAGTCGAATTTGAGTTTTTCAGATAAAAGACTTTCTTCTCGTGGTGCAACCAAATAGTAGTTTTTCTTGGGTTTTTCCCTACTAAATCCGTAAAAGTCGTGAAATCATTACCTTTAGAGATATATACTGATTTGTCTTCCTGTATTTCATCATCTGATTTCTCCATCCACTGCACCTGAACTTCATTTATCAAACCTTCCTCGAAATCCTCCTTGCTGAGTCCGGACAGGAAAACACTAGTGTCTTGTGGCAATTTTTCAAAAATTTTTTTATCCACAGTAGTTGCCGTAAATGCTCTCTCAACATAAGTCTCAGGAAGGTAACCCTGTGAATATAGATCATTGCAATCATCTACTTTAATTACTTCACCAATTATTTGCATAATTTCATCCTCATTAAAATACTTGGGAAAGTCTTCCTTCTAAACATTTACATGCTCCTCCTGTCCCTTGAATAAAAAAGTTATAACTTCAAGTGTGTCTTTGTATTCATCCGTCAAATCTTTCCACTTATATTATACAGTCCTTTCAAAGTTAAACTTCTTATCAATGGACTGGGAGCTTGTAATCAATATTATTCTCATTTCCTTGCTCAGGAATTCATTGATTTTTTTAAGGTAATTACCATAAAATTCCAATAGATTCAATGCCTCCTTGTCCATCACAATTATCAAATACTCCTAAACATTACCTTTAGAAGCATTCACTATTTTATCTTTCTCCCTTTCTAAGCAATTCCTCGAGAGGAAGAGCACCCTTCTCTTCAGAATGACTCTGTATTTCTCTTTTAATTCTTGGAAAACCTGTAATGTGCACAGTTTTGTGCAGTTGGTTGTTAACACAGAAAACCCTTCTCACTTCAATTTGGGATGATCTGGGAATGAAGGGAATTCCTCAAGTATTCACTGCATGGACAGAATCCTTCTATCAATGGTTTTATTCTTCTTTCTTCGGATGATATTAAATCATGTTTCTCCATTAATTCTTCCATTTTCCGATGAAGTTTCGTGTTATGACTTGGATCTGTAATCTCTCTGCACTTAGGAATGACATTTTCTTCATAAAAGGAAAGTAGGCTGGACAATTCGGAAGATTCCATTAGAATCCCTCTCCCAGTTATTTCGCCGTAGCTTCCTAAGACATTTGGTACACGAGCTATTAGCTCACCCTCCCAGTTGCATGGATCATACTCTGTGAAAATTGTTTGAATAGGCAATTCTAAGTGGCTGGAGCGACCTGCTAATGATTCCACTGCTTCGACGATATTCCGGAATTTTTCTGAAAACTTGGTCTGCTCCTTCCCGTATGCCTTCGCTCCATTTTCATACATAGTCATCAATGCTAAGTGACACAGTTCCTCCGCCACCACACCGTACACCTTTGCCTTCTTTTGTACGTCACCGGACATCAAGTTCTAGGCCCTGATGTAGATTTCCTTCCCACCATACCTCCGGCACTTTCTCTGCATCCCAAATTTCTGTGATAATCTTATGAATTTTTCCTGTGATGTTTCTGTCATTGAGCTTCCAGATCTCGGCGATTATACCATCCTCTCCCGGTGCCTTGTTTTTCAATTGCTTTATGCTCTCCTCTATCTCTTTGATTGTAGGTGAATTAGAATCTGGATTTGATCTGGTTTTCCTAATTGTTAATTTTTTTGTGGGTTTCTCGCAGTTGAGGAGTTCATCAAAGTACTGTTTGAGAATTTTGCAGTTTTCTTTCGTACTTGTTTCCAGGCATCCATCTGTTCTTTTGAAGCAGTGGCTTGGAGGCTGATAGCCCCTAATGTTTTATTTGAATATTCTATAGAAATTTCCGGTATTATTTCTCTTGTAGTCTTCCTCAATTTCTTTTAACCTGAGGTTATCGTATGCACGTTTTTCTCTTCTGATTTCTTTCGAGGATTGTTTCTGAACTTTGTGGAATTCTTGCCATGTATCTGATGTTCTGTTACTGCTGAACTTTAACCATGCCTGTATTCTTCTTTCAATTGCCTGATCGCATGCTGAGTTCCACCACCTATGTTTTTGTTTTCTAGGGGGTTGTCCCCAACGCATTGCCTTCTGAATTGTGTTCGCTAGATCTGCCCAGTTTTCTATTGAGTTATTATTAATGTCTTCGATAAATTTGTCCTTGTTTATCTTTATGTATTCCGGATCCGGTTTAATTATTTTTCTTTGTGCGGTTATCTTCTGTCTTGGGATTGGCCTAATCTTTACTTGTAATAAGTGATGGTCAGATTCAAAGAATCCTTTAGGTGTTTTTACATTTAAAATTTCTTTTGTATTTTGGTTCGAAATCGCTACATGATCTATCTGGAATTCTCCCCAAATATTGTAGGGGGCTTTCCATGTTTTGAGTTTTCGTCTTGGCTTTTGCAATTGCGTTGACATAACCTTTAGATTAAAATTTTGACAGTATTATATGAGGCGTTCCCCATTTTTGTTCGTACAATTGTGTGCGGAATGCGGGCCCGAGAACCGTCTGTATTTCTTCTCCTTACCTAGTTGTGCGTTAAAGTCTCCCATGAAAATTTTCACATGTTTTCCTGGTATTTTTACGTATCCTCCCAGAAGTCTTCGACTTCTTGTGGCTTCTACCTGTTGTGTTTGTTTGTAGGCGCGTGTGCATTGATAATTGTATATCCCTTGTTTCCAGATTTGAAAGAGAGTGTAGAGATGCGTTCTGATATCGAGTTAAAGTCTTTGATATTATCTAAAACAGATTTGTGTACTGAAAATCCTGTGCCAAACAATAACGGTGTGCCTCTTTTGAAAGCAGGCTGACCTTTATACAATCTATAATGTTCTGTATTGAAATGGTTTTCATCTGTGAAGCGCGTCTCTTGAGTTGCGAGAATTTTGAAATGAAATTTTTCTAGCGTATTTGTGAGTTGCTTATGCTTTCCAATTTTGACAAGGGTATTTGCGTTGAGTGTGCCTAAGTAGTGTTTTCGTAGATATTTGGATAAGCTCTGACTACTCTCCTCATAATGTTCCTGGTCCCCCAGAATCCGATGACCAGGAAAGTCCAGTACGTTGACTGGGGCCTGGGGTAGCGGATTACAATCCTTCTGTTCCATCATGATTACCTCAAGTTGAGAGTGGTTGTGGTGATTTTTAAATAAGATCACGGTAATTACAGACTTGATTGTTGAGATCAAGACATGTGTCACAGCCACACCAACTAGGTGAACAGATGCTGACCACCAGTCACTGAATACCAGAGCAGACACTAGTGGGTTTCAATTATATCAAAGACAGTTCTTCCACCTTCCTCGCCGTTGGGAATCGCCTTCCTCTTCCGCCAATGATACTGTTGACAGACTTTGTGTTTCCCCCAACACTGATCGGCTCGCGGACCCAGTTTCCGGCTGGGATTGGTTACCCAACCTTCCACTGGGTTGCTCGGCTAAACAGGGGCACCTCTTGTAGGGTATGTGTTGGAGTTGGAGTGAAAGAGGCTAGTTGGATTCTCTTGATGAATCCAATATTTTGCGCATTTCACTCCCATTTGCCAGAGTCCTAAGGACTCCTCCTAGGTTGATTCCCAGGACCCACATACCGGAATTTAAAGTATAAAATACAATAAACAATAGGATTTAACAAGTATAAAATATCACAAATATGGAAGCTAATATCACAAATTATTCAGTAAGAAGTCAGAATATACTGAGTCCAACTGATTATTATTTTCAAATGACTTGTAAATCTGTTTAGTGTAGACCACTGAATGGTGGCTGTAGATTCTCCTCGACAAAAAACATGCTGTTGTGGACAAATAATAATATTCAGTTGTGGTGATATTAAATATAAAACATGTTTTTCAAATAACTTGGCTAAAGAGGACTGTATGACAATTGGTCTGTAATTTTTCATTTACGATTTGTCACCTTTCTTATACATTGGTACGGCATAACTCATTTTCCATCTGCTTGGGAAAATTCCAGAGGAAAGAGACTTATTGAACAAAATAAATAAAGGTAGAATAATGCTCCAAGCATCATTTCTTCATATTTAAGGATGTATTATTCTAATTCCGCTTAAATTTTTTCCAAAAATACTGCGTCTTAAAATTTTTATTTCCCCGTTTGTGCTTTTGTTCTCATTTTCAGCCTTTTAACAGTAATCCTTGAGATGTTATAAATTCGGACACTTTCATTTAAACCATGATCTCTATTTGAATAGGACACAACAGCTAAAATTTGTTGATCTACGTTCCACTTTCCATAATTTCCTCCAGGACCCAGACTGTAATGCAAATTAACTATTTAATTAGTTATTCAAAATAAAGCTTTGAAAATGCATCTCATCAGCTAACAATGTTTTTAATTATGTAAAAAATCTCTATCTATATTTAACAGCACAATGGTTTCCTAAATTGTACTGGTACCACAAAGGGAACTGCAAATGGTGTAATATAGACAAGTATGCCAATTTTTCTTAGTCGCTTCCTTCAGAACTAACCGTTTGAGTTAGAGAACCATATCAATATGAAAACTTTGGCATATTTATGTGTATTCATCTGATTAGTCATACACTTTGTTTACACATACCCTATTACCGTCATTCCCTCAGCCACGGATACTGCTTTAAAACTGCATTAAAAGGGATTCTCTCGGAAATTTACTGTATTCAAACGCTAAAAGATGTAGACTAGAATTTCAGCTACTAGTAACGTCTAGTTTCAAATATACACAAATGTCTGACACTCTGAATTTAAGTCCATTCTTATAAGTTTGCATGAATCCCTCATGTACAAAATCAAATTAGAAATAACAGTATTACGAAATCGAGTTGAGTTCCAACAGAATAGAGATTGATCAGAGATTGTTATTTTGGTCGTGGAATATCATTTTGTAGTCTTCAAAATCACGAGAATTTTGAGGAAAAAATCGAAAAAAGTATTTAATTTGGTGTTTATTAACGGCCAGTTCCCCTGACGACTGTTAATATGGCCTCAGTCAAGACTTGATGAAGAAGAACACTTTCTAATTGAATGTATATGTTAAGAATGAAACAGAAATGCTCTATAAATTATAAAATATCGGTCAATGGCAACTGCATTATGCAATGGTGTTGCTGAGCGCAGAAAGAGATATATTATTGCCACCACTTTGGCTCATGAATGCTACTGCCACCGTTTTGGCTCCTGGTTGGTACTGCCGCCCTTTTGGCTCATAGATGATAGTTTCGCCTTTTAGTCTAATAGATGGTATTGCCGCCTTGTTGGCTTTTGGATGGTGCTGCCGCCCTTTTGGCTCATGGATGGTACTGCCTTCCATTTGGCTCATGGTTGGCCCTGCCGCTTTTTTGGCTCATGGATGGTACTGCCGCCTTTTAGGAAAATGGATGGTACTGCCACCCCATTGGCTCATGGATAGTACTGCTACCCTTTTGGCTCATGGATGATTCTTTCGCCTTTTAGGCTAATGGCTGGTACTGCCGCCATTTAGGCTCAGGGATTGTAAAGCCACCTTTTGGCTCATGGTTGGTACTGCCACCCTTTTTGCCCATGGATGGTACAGCCACCTTATAGGCTCATGGATGGTACGGCCACCCTTTTGGGTATTGGATGGTACTGCCTCCCTTTTCCTCCTGAATGGTACAGCCACCTTATAGGCTCATTGATAGCACTGCCGCTCTTTTGGCTACTAGCTGGTGCTGCTGCTCTTTTGGCTCATGGATTGTACTTCCGCCCTTTTGGCTCATGGATGATGCTTTCGCTTTTTTGGCTAATGGATAAATTAAATACATATACACACAAATACTATCATGTATATAATAAAAATAATATATATGATAGAAAAACAGAATTAACAAGATTAAACTAACTATGTCCATAATTTCCATTCAATTAGCACGAACAGGATTTTGCTTAGTAGAATCTGGTCTTTTTCAGAAATTTGATAATCAAAGAGAGATTGAATTAAGATAAAAGCGTCTGTTTTCACATATTTTGATTATTTGCTACTCTTTGAATGTGGAAGGAATTGATTGGAGTCGTTAACTGTACTAAATGGAACAGACTTCGATTTGCTGCGATCGTGTTCTCTCCCAGTGCAATGGGGGTGAACTGGAATGTTTAGATTAAAAAAGATAAAATTCTGTAGTGAGAGTTAAATTGTTTTTTCCTTCAGTCTTGAAGATTGGAAGCTACCGAAAGTTCAGGGCAAGGAACTGGATTTCAACACAAATTTTAAAATTTTAACTCGACCTTCTATTTCCATCATCATCAATTTTTTTTATTTGTTTATTTTTTAACCACAATTTGGCAGTTTTGAAAAAATTTCAAAATTTTGCTATTTGTAAATTTTCATTCGAGTTAATGTTTTGAAAATTAGAATTATTATAAAGCTGTTTCTAAATATGAAACCAAAATTTCATTTGTTATAGTAAAACTTGAATTTCTTCAAAATATTTCGTTGAATTGGACTAATTTTAAATATCTTACCTTGATCTCTCCAAATAGTGAAAAAATACTTTTTTCTGAGCAAGTTACGTAAAAATCGGCATTTGTTTTGTGAATTTACAGTTGACCTAGTATAATTTGGAACCCTTGCACAATCATCTTACCCTCCACCCAACCCACTCCCATACCTCCCTTTACCGTACGCACTCCCCTACCACCCTATACCCCACCCTCTACCCCAACCGCTACCGCCCCACCCTCTACACCACCCTCTACCTCACCTGCTCCCAATATACCCTCTACCCCACCCGCTCCAACCCTACCCTCTACCCCTCCCGCTCCAACCCCACCCTCTACCTCACCCGCTCCCATCCCACCCTCTACCTCACCCGCTCCCATCCCACCCTCTACCTCACCCGCTCCCATCCCACCCTCTACCTCACCCGCTCCCATCCCACCCTCTACCTCACCCGCTCCCATCCCACCCTCTTCCTCACCCGCTCCCCTCCAACCCTCTACCCCACCCACCCTCGAAAGCCAACCACCCTATCCCTCTCGCTATCCCGATCATTCCCACATTTCCTTGCCACTGCTTCACCTAGACCCTTAATCCCACTCCCAACTTTATGGCCCATCGACTTCGAATCGTCTGCCCTTCCCAATAAAATCCATTTCTCTATAACGCCCACTACGCACTCAATTCCGCCCCTCTCCCAATCAATTGCTTCCTTCCCTTCCTCTACCATAAGCATCTACCATCATTCATTCTTTATTCTTTCTTCTGAATAAGATTATAGGTAAAATAGGGGTAATTGAATGTAAAGGTACAAAGTTCATAAATTATACATATCCCTGCCTTACACATGGTAACATATCTATACATTCAGCAATAGTTGGTTTGGCAAAGGGTGCAATATTTTATATAGTATATACATTTAAAGTCAGGAACACTTTACAAATTCCGGCCTTACAAACTTGTATACTCTACATAATTAAAAATATAGTTTGGCTCGGGAGAAAAATATTGTTTTTCACTTCTTATTCATTTTCCAAATCAAACATCAGGACAAATATGGGTAATTCATCGTAAAGGTGCAGAATCTACAAATTATTCATATCCCCGCCTGACACATCGTAAAAAATCTATACATTCTGCAATTGCTTGGCTAAGGTCGCAAAGTTTCTAAAATCCATATTATACACAAATCAGGTCATAGAACACTATACAAATTCAGTCCTCAAAAATATTTTAATATTCATAATTCAAAATATATTTTGGCGCGGAAGAAAAAAAAGTATTTCACTTCTGATTCGTCTTCCGGGGTAGAGCGATGCATTAGAGGTTTAATGGAAGAACCTCAACTCCTTCTCGCCCCTGGATGCGCTGTGCAACTTCTTCCATCTTCTTTCGCTTGGCCGTGAATTCTTTTTCCTGCTTTTTGAAGGGCACCAAGAAGTCCTATGGAAGGAAAATTACGGAAATGAATCTTTAATTTCCTATCCAATTATTTTGTATAAATAGAAAAGTAATTATTAGCATAGTTCCAAGGAAAACAGTAATATTAATGCCTAGACTGTATCATTATATACACAGAAGTAGATTGAAAATTCAGCTTTTCTTTTCTATCTTCTATAATTTATGTTTTAATTTGGCTTAACAAGCACGGGAATAGATTTAGTTTTCTCTCCGTCACTCTTGATGGCGGAATTTGGTAGTTAAAATAATAATTTTAATAGGACGAATCCTTCAGACAGCTTATGAATGAGTCAACATTCTGATAGGTTACCTCGAATTTGAATCTTTTAGTAGCCGAAATACTTAAATTTACGGCTGTAACATCGCGATTTTTTATATATTTGCGTCGTCTTTTCATTTAAGGGAAGATATCGTTACAACAGATTAAGTAGATAGGCAAGAGTTGACCCATAGTTAGTGGTGACAAAAACATTAAGTAATTATTCGTGTGGAGTAAAAATAACCCAAACATTCTTTGTATTTTCAAGACCTCTTTCACAGTTAATCAATTAATTCAATTTATTATTGTGCATGAATGACTCTATAAAAAAATAATTCAAACATTTTAAAGTAATATATTCTAGCATCATATATACATTAAATAAAATGTTTAACCGCTTATCAAAATTGCAGTAACTTTTAAACTTTTAATTTTTACTATTAAGAATTGACCTAAGGGTTAAAAACTAATGAAATATGTAGTAGAGGATTCATTTAGTTAATAGCTCGTTATTTAGTGAAAATATTGCACGAAAGTAAACTAACGAATTTTTTTGAAACTTTCATTTAAATGGTTTCGAAACTATGACAAAACGATAAGATATATTAAAAAATGGGACATTTATCCCTATCAGTGTTACCTATATTAGTTTTATTTAATGAAAGTATTTTTTATGATGCTACATTTTTGGCGTATTAATATTATTTTCTCTAAGCTGTTATAAATTTACATTCTTAAACTTTATACAGCCTATAAACTGCACAAAACTGGAGTACCAACTTTTAAAAAGTAATTATTCAAAAGTTTTCTGCGTGATTCCTTATTACTTTAATAGAATTACGTTAATATAAATTTACTCAGTGAGCTTTAATAAAGATTTTTAACCCTAAGAGCATTTCAATCATTTTGCTCATCAGTTGCATTCAAAAAATGTTTGGTAAAATCATTAAAATATCCACAAAAATATGTTTTAGAAATTTTTCTCAGTTGGCGATGCGTACAGTATTTTTTTATTCTTAGCAATTAATTAGTTCTTGTAAAGGCATTTTAAATTATTGAAAATTGGTTTAGATCATCATTAAAAATTATTTTCGTAAAATTGGTAACACTGATAAAATTGCTTACTTTTTAACACTTGCATTTAACTAAATTTGCAGATTATACCATAGCAAATATCTTTACATAACGAAAATTTGGTTGAAATACCTTCATTGGTTTCTTTGTTACCGAAGGAAATACGCTTCATATTGACCACTCGCAACTAATTGAGGGTTATCAGAGCATGTAATGGACAACGAACTGAAATTTACTGAAATGAAATGCATCTTTGTGGGCGGGTTATTTTTAATAAGTTAAGAATTATTTCTACCATTGGACTCTCCAATGAATTTGAAAACTCGATTTTCTCTATGGTTGCCATTAGTGGTTTCTCCTAAAACAATCGAAGCATATTTAAGAAGGTACAAAACTCGATCCTAAGTAGTAATTCAAAGTAACAGAACACTCATTAATGACTGATTAAAAAAATAACAGATTCTTTATTCGTAGCCATCGTACGAAAGGAAAGACACACGACTGAATTACTTCACCGATTTATTCTAAAAGTCGTAAATTGAACCGTGAAAAACAAAAGCAAAGTAAATTCTCGAAAACGAAATCATTGGCATCTATTTAGAATACGTAATTGAACTTAGAAAATTCGAGTCAAACTGACCTATGACTGGCCTATAATTTCTAACAAAATTAGGTCTAGCAAGTACCTAATACTTTGCATGTTATTTTGTAGTCAATATATAAGTTAGTTTCAGGATAATTTTGATAATAATTGTAGTATACCTTATCCATTAAAAATCAGAATTTACAACAGAATTTAGTATCGGAAAGCAAAAACCATAAGCTTCAGAAAATTCTCATTACCTCAAATTCTCTCTCATTAATTCTCATTCTATTCTTATTAAGTTGGAATTCCGGCGTCTCCATGAGTATCTTCAGTAATGGTTTTTCTCTGCGCCAGTAGCTTTTGATTGAGTTGTTTCCTGGGCAATATCGATGTAAATAGATTAGAGCTCTCCTCAAACCTTAAGGAAAAAAAATCGAAAATGAAAATTGATAATGCATCCAAAAAAAATAATCATTAAACTATGTTTAACTAAATAGTCTTATTCTAACTACTAGAATTTTATCCAATATGCCTACGAGCCACGTCCTGGAAAATGGAAAACCTTGGTTCGAATCCTAGGCTTTCACTAGGAATCCACTTTTCTACTTTCTCTACAACGCTTTGGTTAAGTTGCATGCTTTCCTTTATTAAGTCAAACTTTATTTCCATTGTTTATTTATAAGAATGGAGTAAATTATTTTACAGCCAGTAGCATATACGCGATAAAATTATTAATTTGTTGAATGAGGAAATACGTTACTTTGGAAACATATCTCCTTTCATATTATTTTTTAAATCTTGTAAACTTTACGCAAAATATCAATCAGAGAGAATCAATTCAGAAATTCATTCTTTAAAATGAGAATTATTATTTGACACAATTCAAATCTGATGAAAAGACAATCATTTACGAAGGAAGATAACCATTATTTGATTGTTTTCTCAATACTGTCTTATTCCAAATTAAATTAAAATACCTCAAATAGCACATCTTATTATTAAATTGTAAAGTTATTTGGTCAAGAATACACATAATTCTGATGAGAGAGATATTGAACTTAAGGTCTTATTTCATACACTTGAGAAGAACTGAAAACACTTTAAGAAACGATAAAAATTCAAGCTCCTGGATCTTGTCACACGAGCGGTGTTTCAATTTTCACTTAATGTGCACGGAAAGTCAGCGTAGCAAAAATGACGATAAAAACTCCTGTTAATTATTTTCTGTAGATTAAGATTAAAGTAATCGTATGTAACACTAGGCTCGCCAATGAATTTGAATCATAAAATACGTTAGGATAACCGATAGTGATATCTCCTAAGACAATGCATGAGTGTTTAAAAAGGTAGGGAAAGTAAAGCTGAAGCATAAGTGCTAATTCAAAGCTAGAGGACACTCATTGGTGACTGATTTTAAAAATTACTCATCCTCAATTCCTTATCATCCGTTCAAACATGATCAGCGACTAAATTACTTAGAAAATTTATTCTAAAAGTCGGAAATGAAAGTTAGAAATTTGAGTCGATGATTCAACAAATATAAATGTATTGAAAGCAAGAGTAGTTCTGGTAAAGAAGGTCAAGGTGAGCGCAAAATGCTTTCTAGCATGAGGAAAATGAAATTGCCTTGTAATCTCAAAACAAACAGCTGTCCCTTGACCTTCAGTTTCACCGAATTCCAGTTCTTCAGTAATAGGAAAAGTATCGATACATTTCTGTTTTTAAATAATGATTTTTGAACTACGATAAACTTAATCGAATGATTTATCATTGAAAGAGGTCTTAAAAATTCAGAGAATTATTTGGTCATTTTTTCCCCAAGAGACAAATTACGTATATTTTTTACGGGACTAATTTAGGATTAAGCATTAGAATGGGAGATTATCAATAAAATTTTTCCATTCGAATTTTCAAAAAACTTCAATATAAAAATTAACTCACGCACTATCCTTGTTTACCAACTTTTAGAAAATCAGCTGTCTTGTGACCTAGGTCGTGACTTTCACTTGCCTCAGAGATTCACTTTCCCAATCGGTGAGAAAAACCAGCGGAGTATTTATCAGACGAGGATCATTCCAAGTATCGGATACCTGAAAATAAAGAGATGCAGTATTACTAGGAAATGTCTTCAATAGTTCTCATTATTTTATTTTAAATTAAAAGTCAAAACGTTAATATAAATTCAATTACCGATACAGTATTGAAATAATTGTATCGGCAAATCTTGGGTAAATCCGGGTGTAAAACTATTGAAAAGATCCATCGAGATAATACATGATTTATCTACTTTATCAAAATGTTTAAGAAAAAAAGGTGAAACATGCGATATTTCAGTGGAAAATTTACGTTTTTTGTTTCGCTTAAGAATACACAAAGTTTGAATAACGTAGTACAATTTGTTCTCGTATTATTGATTCCGACGAGATTAAACCAAATGTGATAAAAATTATGCAATTCAGCATGAAATATACGAAAAAGAGCAAAAACGAGAAATTTCGGTCGAACATTTAACTGTTTCTCGACTACAAATACTCAAAGCTTGGGAAAACATAGTCAAATTTTCACTTTTTTAAAGATTGCAACGATGTTTCACCAAATGTGTAAACATTTTCCAATTTTTCAAAACGCTTACAAAACAAAGATTCAAATCGTCTCTCGTAAACGAAATGCACGTAGAGTTCGTTTTGATCGACTGCAGACCTTTTTTCTTTTGTGGAATTCAATCAGAAATAATGGTCCTACGAAGTCAAGATGAACACGAAAAGAAACAAGAATGAACAAAGATTCTTATTTTAGTCATAAAGTATCGTATTCGAGCAGAAACAGCGAGAATTAGGACACAAATTTAGGAACGTTTGTGTAATTTCGTGGGCCTAAACAATTCCTTAACGACAAAAGCGATTGTTGAACTCAACTCTCAATCGTTTAATGTCAGAGTTTAAATGATTAAAAGTGAAAATTTCTATTGAAAGATCCAATAATTGTCTGCATTATTTATATATTCGTTAAATAAATTTAATATAACATTTTTTGAAAATTAAGCTCATTCCGTCGTCTTTGACGTTGTAATTCACTGGTGTATTTGAAATTACACTCCAAATAGGTGGTTGATAATTACCACAATACGTACGAGTGGAACATTATACTAACTAGAACCAAGTACATTTTTAAGATTAAGGTCGTTGAATAGACGTACTTCAATGTTTCTGTGTTTCAAAAGTCTGAAAGGTGAAGTACAGCGAATAATTAAGAGTAATTCGGGGTAATTAAAAGTTATCATTACCCTAAATTTGAACTCCGTCGTGACGTCTCCATCTCCGGTGCTGCTTTCTCTCTGCGAAGTCACATCACGCCTGGGCAGTATCGATATGAATCGATTGCAGCTCTCCATTAATCCTTAAAGACAAACAAATCCAAATTAATAATGCATGGAATAACAAAAAAGGTGTTTACGAGAAGTGAAAAATAGTGACTTGACTGGGATTCGAACCCTGGTCCCTCACTTTCCGGACGGGTATTCTGACCACTAAACGTCCGAGCCGCTTACTAGGTAGGAGACCTAGGTTCGAGTCCCAGCCAAGTCACTATTTTTTTCCTTCTCGCACAAACTTTTTTAAGTCACACGCTTTCCTCTGCTAAGTAAAACTTCATTACCATCGTATGTCTAAAAATAATAAGTATTTTCCTCAAGAGATCAGTTATCTGTATGTATAATAAAAATAATAATTTTCCAAATGAAGAAATCCGTTATTTTGAAAACACATTTCCGTTAAAGATTTTAAAAATCTGGTTAACTTTATAAGAAGTATCAATCGGAGAATCAATTCAGAAATTTAATCCTTACAATTAGAATAAGTGTTTGCTAAAATTTCTTCCAATTCTCATAGATTCGTTTGTGACAAAAGGTCATGAATTCCAATTGGTTAGTGTAAAGAGGTTATGAATGATTGACTAAATGTTGTTCTCAATACCTGTTCTTTAAATTTGAATGAGATTCCTGAAAAAAGTATCACTTAATATTAAAATTACAAAGGATCTCGGTAAGAAATGAATGTTATTCTGGAAAGAGATATACTGAACTTAACATTCATTCCGTAGACTTGAGAAGAACAGAAAACTATTGCGAAATGATAAAGATTCAAACTTCTCAACAAATTTTTTCTCTCTTTCTGAATTGGGACAATAAATCCGTGGAGTCATAATTCCATAAACATTTGTAATAAAATCCAATATATTATGTGGATTATTAAAATTTTCGGTAAATAAATTTAAATTTGATAGCAAAAAATTCTATTACTCAATAGGATGATCAGATCAATACTGACGAATGCGAGCCCGGCTTTGCTATACTGTTTTCCCACCGTATTCTACTAATTAATTGTGTTAGAGAGAAGGACTACAAAAAACATTTTAAGAGTTCCATAAATGAATCGATCGATCGATTTGTGAATCGATTGCAGATCTCCATTAATCCTTAAAGACAAAAAAATTCAAATTAATAATGCATCGAACAACAATAAAGGTGTTTACAAGAAATGAAAAATAGTGACTTGACTGGGACACGAACCCGGGTCTCTCACATTCCGGGCGGGTGATCCAATCGCTCTACATTCCCGTCATTCTAACCACTAAAATTCTAGTATATTATCTAATAATCTACAAAGCTACATCCTTTGAAGTGGTGTGCTTGGCTTTGAGTCCCAGCAAAGTCAGTATTTTTCACTTCTTGTACTACACTGTTAAAGCCATAGGCTTTCCTCTGCTAAGTAAAATTTAATTTACATCGCATGTTGAAAAATAATTAAGTATTTTCCTGGAGATTTGTGAATCTGTATGTAAAACATATTGTACTTATTCCACAAGTTGTATTTAGCCTAGCAACATCAAAAACACGACCGGTTTAGACGAATGATCGTCGTCACCTGATCGTGCTTTTGCTGCTTGTAGGCAAAAATATCATTTGTGGAAAAAATATATTTTCTTCAGAATTATTAGCGTTTGAAAGAAAGAACGTAATTCATAAGATGAAATTATAATTAAAGGAAGCGGAATTTCTAAAAAGTGGAATGAATGGCCTTGGTAAATGCGCTAATATGCCGAAAGAATTCTGGAAAAACTATGATTTTCTCGCAAAACATTGATCTTTAGCAATCATTAGAATCTCCAAATATTAATTCCTTATTTTATAATTATAATTGAGGAAAAAAACGTAAATTTAAATCCATTCTCCAGGATGTCAGATACATCTTTTTCATGTGACAACTACCGGGGGGTAATCAATATCCTTCTTTTATTGCGTTATTAATAGGAAAGTCAATCGAAAGTTAAATATCCAATTCTCTGAGAAAAAGGATTGTACGGAGTCTGTACAGTTTGATTTGACTAGCATATAAGCCAACGATTGTTTTTAATGCAACCGTCATCTAAACGTAGTGGTAAAGTCATATTCAAATCGGCATTTACATAGAAACTCCACATAATAGGGAAATATGCAAATCTAAATATAATGTATTGCAATAATTTAAATAGTTCATAGACTCAGGAGGAATATATGAATGTGATTATTAAATTTGAATATTTGGCAAAATGCTAAGAAGGAAATAAGTTATTTTAACATTATCAGACATATAAAAACAGCCATGTCTCTCTCTTGTTTGGAATTTTAGAAGCAAAAGCTATACATTATAAATACTTTAATAAGCAAAAACTATGTGTTAAATTCATAAATCTCACTCAGAAATGTCTTCCTTAATTTGAAATATAAATATTTTTAATACTTCTAAATACCATAAGATGATGAAATTTAAATTAATCTGCAAAATATGAAAGTAAAGTCTGTCTACTTAATGCAGGAATTAATCGCTGGATTTAATCAAGTCTTATGGTGAAGCTTTCGCCTCTCGTCATTGCAGCATAAAAATACGAGATTTAGTATCACTCGATGTATATTTTATTTAAATGGATAGAATTCGAGTATCACGAATATGCAAAAAGTATAATATTATTTGAAACTAGTGGTAATCTAAAAAATATATTCTATTTTAGTTCCATTGCATTCTTTGATTGTATCTTTTTCCAAGACAAGGCGGTAAATGCACGAAAGAAAACAAACACATATTTCTCAACGAAGCAAACGATGAGTTCGCCTTGAACTTGAAAGACAGTAAAGCAAAGAATAGAAGGCCATTAGGAAGTCATTACTCGTCTTTTAGCATTGTAAGTATGAGCCTACTTCTTTTACTGATACCTCGAAAGTAAAAGCAACGAAAATGAAATGAAAACGATGCTTGGAAAATGTGAAATGAATTGAAGGCCGTTGGAAAGCCATTACTGGTCTAAGAGCGATTGTTTACGTGATCATAGCTTATTTTTAAAGTGCTTTGAAAGTGAAAGCAACGGTGAAGGGAGGCAAAATATCAAAAGGTTTTGGAAAGAGCTCATCGAAGAAAGCGAAACTGCATTTCTGCGTCTAATCACAGAAAAATGAAAGGGTATGTGTGACAATTGCATTACTGTACTGTACTTATACTCTCCATTAAATTAAATCAAAAGAGAATTAAAAAAAATGCAACTTACTACATAGTCGTTCAGGTTTGTTGTAATGCTCAAGGTTCTTATGAATTACTTTTATTTCACTCCCAAAATCAAAAAATAACTTATTGATAGTCCGTTCCACAAGTTTTTATAATATAATAAACGATGTGAATAAAAGTCCATAACTGAAGGAAATTTTCAAAAGACGTGACATTAGAGTTCGATATAAAAATATATATTCTGCTTACCAAAGCTGAAGCTCCAATCCACTGTAATTACCATCGAAGGATCTCCTGCAGGACTTTCACTTCTTGAAGATGGCCATGAGCAATACGCAGGACAATATTGGTGTTGTCTCCCAAACAATTAAAAATTATAAATTTCAAATTAATAAAATACATATATGGATTAAAATCAGAACTATATTCTAAAGCCACGTAAATGTAAAGCGAAACGGGTAATGTGAAAACTACGTATTCCTGTTCATTTGCAACCGTTGACCAAACAGTTAAAAATATTTTGTTACATCATCGCACAATATTAAGAAGATAATAATTAATATTAAATACCAATGAAAGAAGCCTTAATTAAACTCTTAGACATTGGCTGATGATATTGAAATCATGACACGAAACAAAAACTTCAATATCAGTACCAATATGTACCAAATCGAACAATATACCTAGAGTGATCACACTAAATTTAAATTGCAATTAAACTGTAAGAAATAAATATAATTCATATTATGAAATAATGCCATTTAAATTTAAAATTAAGCCGTTAAAGGTAACAAGGAACTGGGGAACTATAGCAACTAAAACTTTTGTAAATTCTTCTAAATTGAAAATAAATCAGAAGATTATTCTAAACCCATTAAAAATTAAAGCAAAACATGCAGTTTGAATATAAATTAATAATAATTATGATTACATCAACGAATAATATTGAGAGTAAGTTTAAAAAATAACGACCGCTGACAGGAACTAATTTTACAAATTCGTACAAAGTGGAATAGAATTCCTTCAATGATTAGGGTAAATTTAATGATATACAGAGGCGAAAAATAGCGACATGACTGGGACTCGAACCTGGGTCTCCCATTTTCTGGCAGGTTTTCTTAGTTTAGGTAGTTTAGTGGTAGAATACCTGCCCGGAATGTAGGACACCTTTCCTTTTAAATTCATACCAGGATTACCGTAATGTTTATGAGTATGATCTAAACAAAGCCTAAGAATTAACAAAAGTATAATCAATCGATTCGGCCGAGATGTTGTAGAAAGACACAATTGAAGAAAGATTTCTACTTTTCCACAAAGGTTTTTATTCAATCAAATTACAATGTATGCCTCGGCAGTTTGATAATTCAGTTGTGTGTGAACCTGACGATGGTAATGTACCGAAACCGGTAGTTCCCAAATAAAATTTATTGTGGAAAAGCAGAAATCTCTTTTCAATTAACAGAAGGACAAATTTGAAAATATATTCAAGTAAAACTATATATTGAACTGTTTTTCAATTACGGGAGGAAGGAAATCATACCAGACAAAACTCTATTCTTGGAAAACTCAAAACTTGTACTTAAAAACTGCTCTGAGTTCGATTCCTGGCTGAATCTGAATTTTTTCTCTCGTTTATTAATTTCAATGTCAACTTGTTACTCGTAATGAAAAGGCAGTTGCAATATGCAAGATTATTAGCTTTCAAAACAAATTTCCGATGACGACTTGAAATAGCTAATTGCATACGTACGAAATATCCACTAGAGAAACAATTCAGAAGTTAATTTCCGATTGCGAGAATAAATGTTTAACGAAATAAGGATCTAACGCCCCAATTAATCAAAATTCCAAAAAAGGATCACAAAATATTGAATCCGAAACCAATATGTTGTGAAAAAATTATTGTTCTCATTGGAGGGATGCTGCAACTTAATATCATTATGACATTATAATAGACAAGAGAAGACCGGTATTGCTTCTGCGAATAAAAAGAAATACAAACAGGATTACGTATATATAAAGACGATATAAATCTATTCCACTATATTAATATTCTAAAATATTAAGTTAATACATTCTATAAATAAATGAAAAGTGAACAGCTACGATTCGTCCACAATTTCCGTTAAAATTCAAACCCGATCTTCCCTTGTTTATGTGATGACGTCATACACTTAGCGAAGCATAAGAATTAACGATAGAACTAATTTAAAAATATATTCTGATAAAACATGTCGTATAAACTGCAGATCTGTATTCTAGGCAGATTAAAAATACGTGAGGCAAAGCCAAGTTCAAGGCTTCATCGGAGATTTTATCTCGTTTTCTATACGGAAATTCAGAGTTTAAATCGTACGGTTTCGGACGCTAATGAAAAGTCAGTTTAAATTTTCACAATCGCCTAAGACGATGAATTACAATCTTGAACCGAACATAAACTTATTCTCGTAATCATAGAAGCAACACCATTCCCACGCGATGACATATTTGCACTTCGAAGCATAAAAATCAAAAGAAAAGGCTTTTATATTCGGGAATTGAGTCCACGTAGGAAAATTTAAGTATTCGATTTCTCGAGAAGAATATGCGAGAACCAGTTTCCCGTCCCGGCGACATTCTTTTCTTACTCTTAAACTGCCATAATATGTCTTAGATTCCGATTTTCAAGCAAACATGTTTCCTTAATCCACTAATGACCATGCTTAACGAGCTTTTAAACCCGAGAAAGTTCTTACGAAATCGTATTAAGCAGTTCCGATTCTAAATAAAAGATTACTGTCATCTCATTAATTCACCCTAAATTAAAATCAATCACAAAATTATTCAAATTATACGTCGTGCACTGATATAAAAGTAGAAAGAAACTTAAATTATTTAATTCACCACCAGACTTTAGCAATATTTTCTCAGACAATACATAATAAAGTATTTAATGAGACTTACCATTGACTGGAAATCCTGGGTGACAAAGATGGACGTTAAGAATGACAACAAAGTCAAATTCAACTGTTTTTCAAATACAGGTTTCAGCACGACCTCTCTCGCAGAAATTCAGGCAGGAATTGAAGAAAAAACCGTCTGCGCAACTAATGAACAATAGTGCTGTCACCTGATTGGTCCAAATGAAAGCGACGGTCAGCTTGGCTCTGCCCACCAACCGCCATGGAAATTTTCCACTCCTAACCATAGCAATTATATTTCAATGAATTTATTAAAGTATCATTTTAAAATAATAATCAATTTTTTTTCGTAGATATTAAATATTTTGTTTAAATTTCACGATATCGTCGAATTGCTTAATCGAAAAATATCAGTTTGCCTAATCTAAATATAATATGTTCTAAAATAACATCTATATATGGGTCCGGATATTAAGATTTTTCGGTTCCTTATTTTCGAAAATGAAATAGCGATTTACATATTAATATCATAACAATTCATCCCGAAAGACGAAAATGTAGCAATCATATCGATGTAATTAATATACGCACAACTACTCGCAAGATTTCATTGCAAGGTTGCTTTTTAATCAAAAGAATGTGATGTGTGATTGTGCCCGATTCGTACAGCTCCAGCGTGAAATCAATCAAACATGAGGTTTTCTATCATGACTATTCTTCTATCGCAGAGTTATAATAACGCACTCTTCAACACTTACTTTTGGATATCGCTGCATATCAGGCCGAGAGCTTAAACTCTTTATTTTAGATTCCACACTCATTCTCTTCCGTGGCACACTCAAAATCAAGAGATCCTGAAGTTAAAGCAAAATTGTCAATTTTCAACAAAAGAACTGTGCACAGATGAACATTTATAACCTCTTAAAGATATTTTTGACTTTAGGTTTCACACAGGTCCTTGCTTAAACCGGGAGGTTAATGCGCAGCCCTTTAACTTCAGCAGTAAGCACTCTGATAACAGGAAACAAAACGTTTTCCCTCCATTATTCACTGCCTCAGAAACGCGAATTGCGTTCTTCATATTTTCGAAGACAATCGGAATTCTCTTTAGGCGTGGTGCGCAATCACCTCGTGACTTAGAGAAGAAACTATGAAATGGCGTTCTAGAGTTGGAATCCCATTCAAAGTGCTTGTAAGTGTTCATTTTTGTGGAATAAGTTTGATAACAGTGCTTCAGATTGCGTACTTTCTGAATTTAATCACTGTGAATAATTGAGTGCCACGTAAAAACGTATCTGTGGAATCATCAAATTGTAGCAGACATTTTGTGGAAAACCCACCATTTTTGTCGATACGAAAACACTACGTAAGTACTGTGAAATTACTTGAAACCAGTGCTCCGATAAACATCTTGTTATATTTTATCTTATTATTGTACATTTTGCTTTGAACCTCGATCGTAGTGTTTAAAGACGTGAAGTTGTCGATTCCCAAGTGTTTCACGTTAATTTCGCCATTTCTTATCGTTAACTGATTACCTTATTTAACTCGTGGTTAGAAAGTTGCATAATGGGAGAGATTCTTGGCTGGTTTATCTAGTATTGTTAACAATTAACGAATACCAGTCAAATAATGACGATCTAACTGTCGATCAGTAACTTCCTTGAATAATAGTGGACACGAGTACTATTTTAAATCGGCGTAACAACCATCAACGAGACGACTCAGGGTGAAGGGATTTCATATCACGCAGTTCTAAGAGCACAGAATCCTTCCATCAAACTACATTCACCATCGACGCAAGATGGAGGTCATGTAAGTACGATGAGAGTGGTGTTTGCATTCCTTTGAATGGCTGTAAATTAACTACATTGATTAGAAATGAGATATTCATGCAAGCCGATTTACCTTTCATAGAGCAAATTTCGTCCTATTCTAGAAAATTTCGTGTTGCATTGAGTGGTCAATAGTGCATTCCTGGTCCGTAAGCTATTATACTATATTATAATTCGTTTACATCAACGTTTAATGTATCATTCAATCAACTTTTATGTCTCGTTTTAATAATTCTGCTTCATAAAATGTATCTTTGGTTGACATCGTAGATAACGTGTTTGACTAGCGAGATAATTGGTATATTAAAGAGGAATTTCTAAGAGTAAAATATAAGATATTCTCGCTTTATTCGTAAATATGTACGTCATTTCTTGAAAACCTGCACTTCTTTTGATCAAAACGTATCCTTGCAATGAGATCTTGTTAGTAGTTGTGCGTATATTAATTACATCGATATGGTTGCTACATTCTTCTCTTTTGGGATGAATGGTTATTAAATTAATTTGTGAGTCGTTATTACATTTTCGAAAATAAAAAAACCTAAAAGTCTTAAATACCCGGACCCAAATATAGATGTTTTTTAAGAACATATAATATTTAGATCAAGCAAACTGATATTTTTCGATCCAGCACTTCGACGATATCGAGAAATTTAAACAAAATAATTAAAATCTACGAAAATTATTCATCATATATTTCAAATGATATTTTAATAAATTCGTTGAATTATAATTGCTATCGTTAGCAGTGGAAAATTTTCATGACGGTTGGTGGGCGGGGCCAAGATGAAAGACGGTTAAAGTTGGACCAATCAGGTGACAGCAGTATAGTTCATCCATTGCGCGGACGGTCTTTTCGTCAGTTGCTCTCTGGATTTCTGCGAGAGAGGTCGTGCTGACAACCTGTGTTTGAGGAGCAGTTGAATTTGAATTTGTTGTCATACTCAACGTCCATCTTTGTCACCCAGGATTTCCAGTTATGGTAAGTCTCATTAAATACTTTAGTAGGTAATGTCAGAGAAAATATTGCTAAAGTCTGTTGGTGAATTATATAATTTAAGTTTCTTCCTTTTCGAATATCAGTCTACGACGCATCATTTGAATAATTTTGCGATTGATTTTAATTTAGAGTGAATTAACGAGATGACATTAATATTATTATTTAGAATCGGAACTGTTTAATACGATTTCGTAAGAACTTTTTCAGGTTTAAAAGCTCGTTAAGAATGGACATTAGCGGATTAAGTTAACATGTTTGCTTGAAAATAGGAATGTAAGACATTTTATGACAGTTTGAGAGTAAGAAAAGAATGTCGCCGGGACGAGAAACCGGTTTTCGCCTATTCTTCTCGTGAAATCGAATCCTTAAATTTTCCTACGTGGACTCAATTCCCGAATCTAAAAGCCTTTTATTTTGATTTTTATGTTTCGATGAGTGCAAATATGTCATCGCGTGGGAATGGTCTTGCTTCTATGATTACGAGAATAAGTTTATTTTCGGTTCAAGATTGTAATTCATCGTCTTAGGCGATTGTGAAAATTTAAACTGCCTTTTCATTAGCGTCCGAAACCGTACGAGTTAAACTCTTAATTTGCGTATAAAAAACGAGAGAAAAATTCCGATAAAGCCTCGGCTTGCCGCATGTTTTTTCAATTTGCCAAGAATCTGAAGTCCCGTTCTCCTCAGTTTATGCCCAGTGACTTGTTTTATCTGAATAATTATTATCTGAATAATAATCTAAAATATTTCTGTCGTTAATTTTTATGCTTCCGTAAGTGCATGACGTCATCACACAAACAAGGGAAAATCGGATTTGAAATTTAACGGAAAATGTGGACGCATCGTAGCTGTTTATTTTTAATTTATTTATGGATTGTATTACTAAATATAATGGAAGGGTAATATAAGGTAATATATCTATATTGTCTTTATATCTACGTCATCCTGTTAGTATTTTTATTAAATTCGCAGAAGCAATACCGGTTTTCTCGCGTCTATTATAATGTTATAATGATATTAAGTTGCAACATCCCTCTAATGCAAATTATAATTTTTTCACACCTGATTAGGTTCGGATTCAATATTAAGTGATGCATTTTTTAGGAATTTTTATTTATTTGGAAGTTGGATCCTTATTTCGTTAAACATTTTTTCTCGCAAACGGAATTAAACTTCTGAATTGTTTCTCTAGTGGATATTTCGTACGTATGCAATTAGCTATTTCAAGTCGTCATCGGAGATTTGTTTTGAAAGCAAAAATCTTGCAAATTTCAACTGCCTTTTCATTACGAGTAACAAGTTGAAATTGAAATTAAGAGACGAGAGAACAAATTCCGAGTGAACCTGGACTCGAATTCAATGCAGTTTTCATTTATGAGTTTTCAATTTAACAAGAAATCATATTTTCGGTTTAAATTCCTTCCTCCCGTAATCAATAAATAGTTCAATACGTACTTTTACTTGAATATATTTTCCAATTAGTCCTTCTGTTAATTTATAGCCTTAGTTAAGATCATACTCATAAACATCACGGTAATCCTGGTTTGAATTTAAAAGGAAATCAGTAGTTGAGGGAAATTTTTATAGATGCATTCTTATCAACGGCATCGACTGTATTAATCGAACCTTCTAAAATTGATTTAAAATCGTTTTTGGGGCTTAAATTAAAGAAGTTCTAACTGTTCCGCGATGAAAGTGCCTTTGTCATCTTAAACATTAAATTCATAATCAGGACCGAATTTGTTTCTAATTATTGTAATTTAGATTTAAATTTAGCCTTATCAATTCAGGAATTCTATTCAATTTTGTGCGGATTTCTAATATTAATTTCCTTCAGCGGTCGTTATTTTTTAAACTGATTCTCAATACTGATCGTTAAAGTAGCCATATTTATTAATTATTTATATTCGAATTGCTTGTTTTAGTTCAAATTTTCACGGGTTTAGAATACTCTTCTGATATGTATCAATTAAGAAGATTTTTCAAAAATTTTAGTTGCTAAAGTTCTCTAGTTCCTTGTTATCTTTAACGACGAAATTCTAAATTTAATCGGCATTATTTCATAATCTGAATCATTTTTATTTCTTACTGTTTAATTGCATTTAAAATTTAGCTTCATCACCCAAGAATATTGATGGATTTGGTAAAAATTAGCACTAATATTAATGTTTTTGTTTCGTGCCATTAATTCAATATCTTCAGCCAATTTCTAAGAGTTGAATTAAGGCTTCTTTAAATGATTATAATTAGTTATTACCTTTTTAATATTGTGTGATGATGTTATAATATATTTTAAACTGTTTGGTCAACGGTTGCAAATGAACAGGAATACGGAGTTTTCAAATTACTTACTTCGCTTTACATTTGCATGGCTTTAGATTATAATTCCGATTTTTATCCATCTACATATTTTCTTAATTTGGAATTTCTCTTTTTTAATTGTTTAGGAGGCAACACCGATGTTGTCTTGGCGTTATGCTCATTGGCGTCTTCATGAAGTGAATTACGTACAGGAGATCCTTCGATGGTATATTCAGTGAATTGGAGCTTCAGCTTAGGTAAGCACAATTTTTATATCAATCTCTAATATAACGTATTTTGAAAATGTCCTCCCGTTATTGACTGTGAACTTTTATTTTCACATCGTGTAATATATAGTAAAAACCTGTGGAACGGACTATCAATTAAGTGATTTATTGATCAATAGTTTTTGGGGTGAATAAAAGGTTTTTAATAAGAACTTTGAGCAACATAATCTGAACGACCATGTAGCATGTTGCTATCTTTTATAATTCTCATATGGTGTACTGTAATGGAGAATAATTAGTACAGTACAGCAATGCAATGGTCAGACATACCCTTACCCCTTTTCTGTATTTTTCTGTGATCTGACCCAGAAATGCAGTTTCGCTTTCTTCGATGAGCTTTTTCCAACACCTATTGATATTTTGCTTCCCTTCACCGTTGCTTTCACTTTCAAAGCACTTTCAAAAGAAGCCATGATCACGTAAACAGTCATTCTTAGACTAGTAATGGGTTTCGAACGGCCTTCAATTCATTTCGAATTTTCAAAGCATCTTTTTCGTTTCATTTTCGTTGCTTTCACTTTCGAGGTATCAGTAAAAGAAGTAGGCTCATGCTAACAATGCCAAAAGACGAGTAATGACTTCCCAATGGCCTTCAATTCTTTGCCTTGCTTTCCTTCAAGTTCAAGGCAAACTCATCGTTTGCTTCTGTGAGAACTATGTGTTTGTTTTCTTTTCGTGCGTTTACCGCCTTGTCTGGGAAAAAGATACAATCAAAGAATGCAATGGATAGTAACATTGAATATATTTTTAAGATTACCACTTGTTTCAAATAATAGAATCATTTTTGCATATTTCTGACAATCGAATTATATGAAATTCAATAAAATATACATCAAGTGATATAAAATCTCGTATTTTTATATTGCAATGACGAGAGGCGTAGTCTTCACGATAAGACATTTGATAAAATCCAGCGATTAATTCCTTCATTTATATCTTCACCGGTTGTTGTCCTTTAAACGATATTTGTTACACAATTATCTATTTGTATGTCTAATGATATTCTCATGGAGTGATTAACTGAATTTTAATAAAATAGAATTGTTTAGATGATTTTCAGAGAGTTATCAAACTCAAATCAAGTAGAACTAAATAACTATTCTCCTCTTAAATTTCTTTGTTTCTTAACTGAATATTTCCACTCCGATTAAAAGATAATACTGCATTAATTATCCGTAGATTAACACCATGGCAAAGAGAATTTCATTACTTCTTTCATTAATTCCAACTAAACTTAGAATACTTAATTTCAAATAAGGAAAGGGTGAAGGTGACTTTGCACATAAGGGCGTGCACCCAGGAAAATTCACAAGGAAAAACGGACTTGAAAAAAGTCTGACAGGGCCGGGAATCGAACCCGGGATCTTCCTCTAACCGGGAGGCTGCCTTAACCATCTAGGCTACCTGACCAGAACATTTCAACAAGCCTCCCGGTTATAGGCAGATCCCGGGTTCGATTCCCGGCCCTGTCAGACTTTTTTCAAGTCTGTTTTTCCATGGGAATACTTAATTTCCTTCTGCATCATCGTTTGAAAGCAAACGTTTGTCTAAGATGGCCAGTATTGTTATTAGGCGTTGTAGCTTATTTAGGAGTTACGTAAATTGAGTAAATTGAATGTTCGATTTAGCAAATTAGAACCCGATTTAAAGATATTTGAGCGAACTCAATTACGATAGAACTTCTTTGAGCAACTTAAAGATCATATACCGTTCCACTTTAGCTTATTCTTTATTGTAACTCATAAGTTTCCTTACGTTTTTCCAAATCTATTAACCAGTCTTATATTACAGTTTACCTACTTATTGATGCTACATTGTTAGAACTTACTTGTGAATAATTATATTAGCAAACGCAACCTTTCCGCATTGATGTACCACAGATAGTCAGTCAACATAACACTTTCATTTAATATATCTCACTGAATTTTCCCAATAGAAATTGTGCTTTCGTGTCTTTAAATCGTATCTGATCCACATACCGGAGTTATGAATTGTGACATCATATAACTAGCAGAACTTATTTATTTAAGGACATCTTTAACATTGTTTTATCAAAGCTAGTGATAAGGGACTTTTCTGCCTTTTTGTTAGTTTTCATTCCAATCTCGCATTACTGTACTGATTGAAAAAATTAATGGTGTTTATAGATATTATTTCATAAGTATTGGGCATAAATTCATTTTTTATATCTGCATTTGATTGATCTCCACAATAGCTCGTATTTTTCATATCTTATTATTACTAATTTAAAATGTATTTAACTGAACTAAAGAAGGAGGTTTATTCCCTTTATTAGATTTTGATAGCTTTGTTTGCATCATCAAGGCTGTTATTTTATTGCAAGAACTATTGAGAAACCCGAGGCTAATTAAAATATAAATGCCATTCTCTTTAATTTAAATCGCTGAATCAGCGGTCAGTGAATATATTTGAGCACAGTCGTTATATAGATCAATAGAGATTTGAGACGTAAGTAAAATAAACACATTTTACCTTATTCTGTCAATCGCAAAAAACATAAGATACCATATCTACCTGGGCTTAACTTCATTAAAGGCAACTTAGTGATTCCACACACATCCCGGCTCTAAATAACATTTTGCCATAAATAAATGATCTTTAAGTATTAACGCAAATAATAAAAACATAATGTCATTAAACCGACACAATTTAAGAATATGCAAATAAATCCTTCGTAACTCGTGAGTCATCTCAATGTTTTAGAGTGCTACTTCCCAGTAATATATCCCTCGTACCAATTCCCCCCGGACCAATACACCGGGCGCCGGTGAATTCGTACGCGGTGAATCCGTACGCGGAGAATTCGTATGCAGGGAGTTGATCCCCCGCGCTCATGTTGTACTATTGTTATTCAGTCTTATGTTAATCTACAAGACCTGATTATTGGTTAATGTTATAAATAAATGAACGGGGGGGTGGGTTGGGTGGTAGTTCAACATCATCGCGGGGGATCAATTCCCCGCTTACGAATTCCCCCCGAACCAATTCACTGGGAGCCTTTTCATAGGTTTACTGTGTTCATTAAAGGCATATTATTCCTAAATAATGCAGAGATTTACTAATTCTATCGCTGAAACGTCTTCCAATGTCATTATTACGCATTCTATCACTTGCAAATGTTTACCACAACTTTTTAAGGGTTTCATCGACTGTACAATTCGTTCCATGGCAATATCTCACATGTTCAATGAGAAATGACATCTCTTTTATGAACAGAAAGGAAGAAGAACTTACTTACTAATAAATACTAGAAAGAAATTGTCAGGACAACAATGAATCTATTATATTTGCATATCCTCAAACCAAAAGAAGCCGTTTAATTAAAATTACGCATTCCTCTTTCTTTAAGAAATACTGTTTTCCTCTCTCAGCAGTAATTTACTATGATTAATGGATCAACACAAAAGACTTCTCCGTCATGGATTCCAAAATCAACATTCCCGATTCGATCTTTTTTTGTTTTCTTAGAGAAAATTGTGCATTTTATGAACAATATTCTTTGTAAGTTTTAGACTATTTTGAAGGAATAAGACGCTGTTGGATGATAAAAGGTGTTGAATAGCACAATCAATGTCACAGTAGAAGAAAAGGTAATCGTTATTGTCATTAAGATTAGGTATTCAGATCTGTCTACAGTGTTTATTTGTATGTTCGCTTTCAGAACCAAAGAAAACGTCCATGTTTGAAGGATTAATTCTTTTAGCAAATTTTGAATCACAATCACATAGAATAAAACATTCTTCAAAATTGGATCGTTTCATATTCACTTTGGCAAGAAATTGGAAGAAAATTTGAGATAATTTATAGACACAATTACATCACTTTCAATCTATAAATCTTTAAAGCAATAAGAAAGTAGGAAATTAATTTTCGAGCAAATTCCAGCACTGGTCACGTTTTTAAATTCATCAATCTGACTGAATTACATCGATGTTAGTCTGATTACTTTGATGAATTATCAATTATTGATGGATTTAAGAACAGTCCGTAGGTTCTTCTCCTGTTTTACTAGATTGCTTCCGTTGCATTTTTAATTTCTTCCATCTCCATAATTCCTTAAACTCCTTTTTTATGAGGTTATTCACATTTGAACGTCCCGCTAATGTCGTCAGAACCCTGCGGCTCTTCATCGGGAATTAATCTCAGCGATGGACATAGGTGGAAAGCATCGTAAATGCATCGGTGAATAGATCGGTTTGTTGGATGAATTTAAAAAGTTTCCACTCACTCGAATCTTTGATTGGTGTTACTTAAGCAACCTCGGCAAGTCGTATTGTTTATTGCAAGCATTTCAAAGATTATTACAATCAATTCTACATTTTTATACAGCATTTCAGAATACGTTACTAAATTCGCTGTGAATTCTGATATCAGAGAGCCAAGTAGAACCACTCTTTGCTCAGCCACGAGGTGAAATTTCATATTCACATGCATCTAGATTCAAATCAATGCAACATGTCATTGTACTTACAGTAGAATCCTGCATTTTGCTATTGTAGCTTGATCGAAGGATTCCCAATTCCCGTGAACTGCAGCACGAAATCAATGAATCATCAGAAAAATCTCCTTGGGAATTTTTCGATCACAGATTTAGAACAACACATTTTTCGACACTTGATTTACGATATTGCTGTGAGTCAAGTCGAGGCTTTCAACTGTCGATAAACGTTCTTCATGTACGTTTCCCGTACGTATACTCCAACGAAACACAGGTAAAATACATAAATCTAGAGGAAAAGTACTTCTTTAAAACAAATCAACTTCACAAAGACGAGCAATTTTGAGGCACTTTGAAAATTCTTTCGATTGTACAGTAGACCATTTCCCAATGCATAGGAATTGGAAGTTACGTGAGTCAGACGTGGAAAGAAAGAACATCGAGTTCCGAACGTTCTGGAATTTTCGGAAGGCAACTTTAAGTGTCGTCATTTCATGCAAGGGAGAAGCGAATTGGATGGATGACATAAGGTTGGTTTGTGGTGTGAATTCTGCTCCTGTGAAATCTTCTAGCAAAATTGTAATACGTTTACTAAACCACACAGTATTATTAAGATCGACCATAGTTTCATAGCCTGCCTCCAAGATCAGCTGACACATAATATAATGTAATACTGATTGGTTTAGTATACGTCTTCCTATGGAGCCCAGTGTTTAATTCACGATTGATAAAAGTGTATCTGCTGCAAATTTTGGGACATAGATTCAATAGCGAAAAGAGAAGTTGGGATTATGCTGTCGCTCAAAAGGAACAGTTCAGATTAAGCGGTGGAGTACGTACGATATCAGCAAAAAGCCTAATTCTATTCATAGCTATTTCCTACCTGAAAACGTCGGAAAGAAAGGTCTCTTAAAAATCGGCAATTCTTACTTAGCTTTCGAAATGACATGGTCATTACTAATGACGATGTCACCTTCAGAAACGCTTCGTTGGACTTTCTTTTATTTTCAGAAGAATCGCGAGTAGCGAAGCGAAGTACGGTGAGTGCAAGGATTGAATCTGTTTCTACGAATGTATGACTTCCATGTGGTTGTGCCGACTAAAAAGTATAATTTATTACGTTTCGTAGTGAATATATTTAAATATTCTGTGTGTTTGTGAAAGGTGTGGTAGCTATAACAACCAGGAAGTGGAATTGAGAGTTGTGCTGGAAGATCGAACCTGGTTCCTTGGATTGTGCAACATGTGCCAGTGAATGACATGCCGTACAGCTTCTATGGTTTGGAATTTCTACTTCTATTCGAAGGTAATAATTATACGGGAGCAATCCTTTACGAAATCGATCTTTCTTCCGATGAACGTGTTATTGAGGGGCGTGGAAGGTAGAATTGTCGAATGACATGCATTATAGAAGTCGTGTATTAACAAAATGTGGTAAAATTTCAAATCTAGTGTGAGATTGGGTTGCAAATACCGTTTTAAACTATCGATTGGAAAAGTTTTGAGATGGTTTTGTTAAACTCAAACAGACAAAATTTGCAGTTACCAGTGAGACTTCGTGGGTGAAAGGTTGTGGTGGTACACTTCCAGAGTAACGGTAAGAATTTGAATCTTTTTTCGTTATGTTTAAACTTTTGAAATGCAGATATATGTAAAAAGCATAGTGTATTTGGTTGCAATGCACTTAATCTATCTATTGCTAATCTACCATAACACGGAATATTTCTGTGAACGATGTTTTCCGAATGAGCTTGCAGGAGATTGAACATTCGGCAAATTAAATTTGTATCGTATTTTCAACAATCGGAAATTCAAATTATTAGATTTTTACTGACGCGGAAGAATTGTCTGTTCTAAGGGAATCTCAAATGCCAAGAGATTATACTTCCGATGTTTCGTTAGACATTAATGCGAAATATATCACTTCCAAGTGAAAAAATTCCAAGAAAGAAAGTTTGCGCCTAATGAAGATTCTTACTAAGTCTGCGCTTATTTATGTGATTCATCGATATTCTATCGCGATGAAAATATTTTCGGCGAATAGTTGTCTTGAATGAGCAGGAATTTCAATTTTCGGGAAATTACACTTTGAGGGAATCTCAGATTAAATAAGTTGCCTGCTGCGGTGACGAAGTGATTAGCGCGCTAGCTACTCCAACGCAAAGGTCTCGGGTTCGATTCCCGGCAAGTTTCAATTTTCTGGCTAGGGAATGGTTGTGTGTCTTTGTAAGTAGCAATCATTTTTTAAATGGATGTAATTGGGGTCTTTTAATTTCCATTACAGACGTTATTATTATCATTTGCTTTGCGAAGTTTTCACTTAAAAGCGAAATTATCTCTTACGTTGAGAAGTTGTCATTTTGTAAGCGGAATTATCATTTGCTAAGCAGAGCTTTCACTTAAAAATATAAGTTACAGTTATTAGAATTATTATTTACTAAGTCTTAACTTATCAATTGCCGAAGATCACTTCTAGATGAATTTGCCCGAGTAATTCTGTCGCTTATCATTTTTGATTTTTGTCTAGGAATCAAGAATTAGTTGCTTTTTCATCCGTCATTAATGGGTGTTCTGTAAATTTAAATAAATATTAAGGAACGCATTTTCAATATACATTTTAAAATATTTTCCATTTTCTTGCGAGATTTCGCCAACGGGAACCCTAACGGAATTCGAGATTTCAAATTCAGTGTCGATTCCAGTGGCGTAAATATTTATTAGCCAAGAAGTGACTATCAAAGTATTCTCTGCTCTAAGGTCATGTTAGTTTTGTAGTATTTTTTCTTTACGGTAGTGCAAATCAATTCATATGTAAAGAATGAAAATTTGTTACACGGCTGCTAATGAGTTGGAGGTTTAATATCTCAGAAAACCGTGGTTGTCGGCGCTCCTTGTTTTTTCCCCGGTACTCGGAGAAAACAAGAAGTGGTTGTTCCTAAACGCCTACTTATAATCGATTTAAATTTTAACGTATCACTTGCCGACTTTTAGAAGAAAAAAAGAAATTCGGTCGTGTGTCTTTTTGGATACGATGGTTAGGAATTAAGAATGCGTTATATGTTTTAAATCTATCATTATTAAGTATTCTGAAACTTTCAGTAACTACTTAGGAACGAGTTTTGCACGTGCCTTTTTAAAAGCTTTTCTTTACGTATCTTCCGCTGAGATATCATGGCAATTGTATTCATAAGGGATCTCGGGATTTAAAAAACTCAGCAGTGATGCCAGTGGTATAAATAATTACCAATTTCATTGAATCTGAATATAGTTACCTAAATAGTATAATCAGTAATATATTTTATCAAACCAAATGATGACCATTTGTGATTATTTTTAACAATACAAAAGTGCATTGTGCCAAGTCACGATAACTGTTAACATTATTCTTCTGTATTTTGTGTACTCTACTGTATTCTTATTCATGCCATATTTAAAATAAAATTTTCATGCTTTTTAGATTTGTCATTCTAATTATATTAAATCAATAGATTTTATTCTTTTTTGTAACAAAATGAGTACATCACTTTCAATACATTTAATTCAATCATGAATTTTAATCGCGTAAGCCGATTTCAGGCAAGTTTTACTCATGTAATGATAAGAATGTCGTATTGAAAATTTAATAAGTCCTTGTACATTATTATCAATTTATATTAATAATAGTAATAACTGTGAACTGACAATTCGTATTGCAACTTCATTAAAGCAAATATTTATTTACAGGTGACCGGTAACTGGGATGTTTTTCTTCATCAGTACTCTGCTGATTTCCCTCGCCGACGTAGAATGTGAAACTCAGTCGTAAGAGAAAGTCACGTCCTAGGTCACAAGACAGCTGATTCCTTAAAGTAAGTGCATTTCCTTAGGTAGTGAGTACAACATTACAGGCTTCACTAATAAAATACCCAATTCCTTTGATTTTCTTCTGCACATTTCATATATTTTTCATTTTATAATTTGCCGACCTTTGTCGTATTCGTTGACCTTAATATTTCCTCTAAAAATTGTTAGTATTTAGAGAAATAATAACAAAAACATTTATAGACCATAACATGAATATTATTTCATTCTTTCTACAAAATTCTTATAATATTACGGTTCAATAACTATTCTTTTCTGTTTTTTCCAATTATGGTTTTAAGGATTGTGAAGTTTTATTAGCAAACATAGTTAGTTGTAGGATAATCTAGTCCATTCTATATTCCTCTGTATTGATTTCATGATTCCCTGTATCCGTTTGTCCTAATAATCCTTAGCAAATCACTATCAATATATCAGATTTTAGTTTTCCTGTAGTTTGTATGCCATTACATTTTATTAAGCAATAACTCTTTGCAACAAGAGCTAATTTACAACTACTGGCACAAGTCAAATGCAAAATTTTCAAAGTAATTGATCCTGGTCATCTTCTTTCATTTGCATGTAACTTCGACCCTTTTTTACGTAATCTACAATCCCAATTCCTGTTTTTGCCCTTCCTTGCTTTCCTTCTATTTTTACTTCAATTACTCTCATTTGTTCCTGCTATCATACTCTGATGAATGAACTGTTTTCATTTGTCATGTGGTACAGGATACAGAAAAATATATCTCTCTCATTTTCTTTCGTCCCAGTCTTGATCATGGCTGTGATGAAATGAAAGCTACAAAGGTATGAGTGAATAATTGTACTGATCAAGGTCTCTCCTTACGGAATGCCAAGAAATCTGTTAAAGTCTTTGAAACTGTTCTTAAATCTTTTCCTCCTGCATGACACTAAATGCTAAGAAATAATTCCCAGCTGATTAATACGTTGGTGAACTGAGGGATGTTCTCTCACTATAAATGATGGAAAAGGAGTGGATATCAGTCATTAATGATGTGGAAAGGTAAGCAAATTTCTATATAGTAAATTAACGTTTGATAGCTAAACTAAACTAGCTATATGCTAAAACTTAATCCAAAGTTTGAAAATTATAATAAATATTTGAGTGTATTTGAAGCTTTATTTGCAGCAGAGATACACTAACCATAGACGACATTAGAAAGAGATGGTCAACAAAAGGAAACAACTATACGAGCACGCAGATGAAGATCAGCATTAGTTGAGGTCAACTTAATGTGGGACTAAGCAATGCAGTACCTATGTTCATTGAACCCCAACAGCTGTGGAAAAAAAATTAGAAATCTTTGGATGTTGTTGGATAGGCAAACGGAAAACTGACTACTTCTTCAATATATTAACAGGACCTTTAATGTAATGAATCAACATAGGGTTACAAATTTTAGAGTAAATAGGTTTAAGTCTAGGATACTTTGGAAATATCTTAATCAAATTGGACAAAATTATTCAATTATTTTAAGGCCATAATTAACGACTATTGTTTTATAGGTACCCTTATGGAGAGGTCTTCTGGTAACTTCAAAAGAGAGCTACCCTAGCAGAATAAAATTCTCATTATGGAGTGGTGTGATGCCTCCTCCAAGTCGAGAGATTCTGCCCATCGAGTGGGTCTGGGTACCACGCGGTAGCTCTCAAATGAAAACTACCATTTTCAGAATACAGTTCTCTTCAGGGGAGGTGTAATGCCTCTCCTGTTCGAGAGGTTCTGCCCATGGAAAGAGGGTCTGCGTACCTCATGGTATCACTCAATAGAAAGCTACCTTTGGCAAAATAATATTCTCATCGACGATCAGGATTCCGATTGAGATGTTTTGCCCTTCAAGACTTTCTGGTAGCTATCAAAAGAGAGATACCATTTGCAGATACAATTCTCATCACGGAGAGGCATTTTGCCTCTCTTGATAGAGAAGTTCTGCCCATTATGGGACTAAAACTTGAAGATCTCATGTAGAGGGTCTGATCTGACCTCTCATGTTTAGTGAGACGTTTGAATAATCGATGCGCTTTGAGGAAGGCATCTTATTTGAGTTTATCGGTTCATGGAGTAATTCCAATGCATTCCCACTTGGTGATGGCAAAATAAGGTATGTTTTTCTGAAGATAATAGAATATATTTTTTAAGTAATGGTATCTGATTATCACTAGAAAATAATAATTTTTATGATTAAAATTTTTTAATTGAATATTAATGGTCTCTTTTCTAACCTTTCAGGAATAGGGTGCTTATAAATACATTATTAATAAAGGAAAACTGGTTTACGCACCTTAAAATCACCCCCTTAACCCTCCTGCTGAGTGTCTTCTGGTAACTTCAAAAGAGAGCTACCCTAGCAGAATAAAATTCTCACTATGGAGTGGTGTGATGCCTCCTCCAGGTCGAGAGATTTTGCCCATCGAGTGGGTCTGGGTACCACGGGGTAGCTCTCAAATGTAAGCTACCATTTTCAGAATACAGTTCTCTTCAGGGAAGGTGTAATGCCTCTCCTGTTCGAGAGGTTCTGCCCATGGAAAGAGGGTCTGCGTACCTCATGGTATCACTCAATAGAAAGCTACCTTTGGCAAAATAATATTCTCATCGACGATCAGGATTCCGATTGAGATGTTTTGCCCTTCAAGACTTTCTGGTAGCTATCAAAAGAGAGATACCATTTGCAGATACAATTCTCGTCACGGAGAGGCATTCTGCCTCTCATGATAGAGAAGTTCTGCCCATTATGGGACTAAAACTTGAAGATTTCATGTAGAGGGTCTGATCTGACCTCTCATGTTTAGTGAGACGTTTTAATAATCGATGCGCTTTGAGGAAGGCATCTTATTTGAGATTATCGTTGGATGGAGTGATTCCAATGCATTCCCAATTGGTGATCGCAAAAAAAGGTATGTTTTTCTGAAGATTTTTGAATATATTTTTTAAGTATTGGTATCTGATTAACATTAGAAAATAATAATTTTTATGATTAAAATTTTTTAATTGAATATTAATGGTCTCTTTTCTAACCTTTCAGGAATGGGGTGCTAATAAAAACATTATTGATAAAGGTCTACTGGTTTACCTACCTTAAAATATCCACCTGAACCTACCTGTGTAAGAGAAAATAGGTAAAATGCGTAGGAAAAGCAGCTCAATATAAATAGCTCTGGCAACATAAGTCATTCTATACCTATTGATCAATACTCAATAACCATCACCTACTATCAAGCTGAGATGTGGTAGAAATTGTTGTACCAGATACTACAGGTTAGTTTGGGAAGGTTCGTGCAGGCTCTCCTCTTGAATAATCTAAGGTAACTCTATAATCATTTCAAAGATCCTCATTTCAATATAGGTGTAACACTAAGCATCCAAAATTGTAATTGCCTTATTTGGCTGCCTTGTAAATATCTAACAGGATCTTCTCTTATTACTGGAATATCAATTGGAATATATATTATATTTAATATATTATGTGTTTGTCCTATTATTCATGTATAGAATAAGCACTGAATTTCCTCAAATAATACGAGAAGCTCCAGAGTGTTCCAGCTTGGAAGTAAAGTGGAGAATGGTGGAAATGGACAACTACTGTCTACAGTATGGGACATTTGCTTAAGAGGGACACCACATTGCTGATAAATTCGTTGGAAGAATGGACAAGGCCTCTCCACGGCTCCTGTGGAGAGCGAGGGAAGTATAACGGCAGCCACTGAGTGCTTTAAGGGTGGCTTCAGAGTAAGATATTATTACATATATTTTTTTCAATTCATTGTTTTGAAATGGGTCTCTAAGTTTTCCAAAACAATGTATGACCTAATTATTTCTTTGATCAAGTTCCAATGGGGTTATGTCATGTCAATTTTCTGTTTTTAAACGGTAATGATAAGTTAATTGGGTTTCAAGGATGATACAGTGGATTTAGGATGTGTGATGGGGAATACAAGCCATTTTTTTCATAAGCTCTTGCTCCAATTTGCCTCTGTTGAATTGTTGTGGCTTTCCGTTAGTTCTGTAGAAAGTACTGTTAAATCCTGTCATTTCAAAATATGTTTGCTCTGGCTTTTCCTTTCATATTGCTCTATGCTTGATTGGGGTCTCTAGGTTTTCCAAAACAATGTATGACCTAATTATTTCTTTTATCAAGTTTCAATGGTGTTATGTCATGTCAATTTATGTTTTTAATCGGTAATGATAAGTTAATTGAGTTAAAAGGATGATACAGTGGATTTAGGATGTGTGATGGGGAAAAAAAGCCATTTTTTCATAAGGTCATGCTCCAGTTTGCCTCTGTTGAATTGTTGTGGCTTTTGGTTAGTTCTGTAGGAAGTACTATTAAATCCTGTCATTCCAAAATATGTTTGCTCCGGCTTTTCCTTTCACATTGCTCTATGCTAGATTCGGGGATACATGATCATAATATTCTGGAGAGTTCATAATTATTTTATATATATTGCATGCCTTAATTGAGTTATAATATATATTTAGATATAATATTGCAATTACTGTCAATATGTTCTGTTATACAGCTTGCATTATGATATCGTCAATTTTCATTGAAGTCAGCCATCTTAACTAGCAGATTTTATTATAGTCATACGAATATTTCCAATTGGAGATCATGGACGAAGGTTGTGGGATGTATTTCTGGAAATCTGATTCATTTCCATGATCATCCTTGTGGTTACACTACATTTAAGCTGTCATTTGGTTCGCTTTGTTGGATTTCTTTTTTTAATTTCAATGAAATAATGGAAGTGGAATTGGCAATGAGTGGTCTGTAACCAAAATTGTTTAGAGTCTTTGAAATGCGGTAGAATATTTTACACTTTTGTTATTGCTAATGTACAATATACAATGTATTTTAGGGTCAAATCCTTCATACTATTTGGATTTTTACTTTCTCCATATTCATAGTATATAGAAAGTATTGTTTTCATGAAAGAATTTGACTTCGGGATTTCAACGGAAATACATGTTTTGGGGTCCCTAGAATACATTCTGACCATTTTTAGAAAGAAAATTGTGTGTGTGTGTGTGTGTGCTTGTGGGCGCTCTAACGTGAAAACTATTATCCCTATTAGTACCAAGCTTCACATATATACTGTGGTGTGCTGACAGAGTTGAATATTTTTTGGAGCAAATGGTTTATCTGGAAGTTGAGCTTTTTTTATTCTTCGATGCAAATGTCCGTTATTGTAAAATATATCCAGATAATAATATATTTAGGTATATACGATTGTTTATAAAAGTTTTAGTAAATGTAATTTCATTATTTTATCAAACATGTCCCCAAAAACATTACTTATAATGTTTGTGATGTAAAAGATATTATGATATAAATTATTCACTTATCTTCTAAGTTTAGTTTGAATATAGATTTTGAAAATACTGTCGTAAATTAATATTACATCTTATACATGAAGAAAGTCATGTGCTGGCCACATCAGATTTTTTTTGTGATGCATTGGAGCTACTTCTTAAGTATCCAAAAATAGCGTTTTAATGACATGTAGGTGTTTTCCTTGCTCTCGTTTTGATTGTTGTTATTGGTGTTTTTGAAAGGGACAGAATTTCATCGCATTTGAACAACAGTTTCCTTTTCATGGTTAAGTTTTACCCACGTACTGGTCTGGATATTTTAATGTTCCAGTATAGATTTTAAAAATTATAAATTACGTATAGAATATATGCAATAACAAATATAAATAAATACTTTATGATATCAATTTTGGTAAATGTTTGTCATATTATAGGTTACCGTAAAATACTTGCATATTGTTACACAGAACTATTATGATTTACAATATTAATTTCGTATTTTTACTGAAAATGGGTTGATACTTAAGATGTAATGTGTTCTATTTTTCTGACAAACCCTTACTGAAGGAAAATTATGAGTCCAAATTTTAAAAATTTACATTAGTAAGTTATTAATATTATTCTTTTTCAGTTGCGTAATTTCTATTCTTTATTGGAAAGGTATCCATTTCTAATTGAACTTCTTATGGGAAAATAATAGGTTCATAGAAATTCATTGAAATATATTCTTTGTGTATCCAATCCTTCGGATCATAGAGTATGCCAAGCTAGTTTGGTTTGAGTGCATTAGATTTTTAACACAAGCTCCGCACTGCTTTGGGCACAAGGTTATGGGTCGACGATTTAGTAGTAGTTTTTCCTCACGCCATTTTGGGAACTTTGTGTGCAAGGGCAAGTGTGGTCTTGTCCGAATGTGCATCATCGTTCACTGCCATGGCCTCATTGAGGCACTGGTAACACAGAGTGGTGTATCAAACATGACTTTATGATGATTACAAATTAAAGTTGTATCTGTTAATCCATCTTCTACCTATAACATTTAGATGTTTATCCAATTATACCTAATTATACATTCACTGACTCATTTATTCATAGGGGATTAAAATTGTAACCATATTTCATAAGTGTCACAGACTTGAAATTTTCAATACATTGTTTTGAAATGGGTCTCTAAGTTTTCCAAAACAATGTATGACCTAATTATTACACATAGTTAGAGGTGGTGATCTTCTGTTTAACTGCATAGGAAAAATCACCAGACCTGGGTTTGATACTGGGCGGTAAATATATCTGTCATATAAAACAAATTGAGATGGTTTTTAATTATTCCTTTCATGCACTTATCGAAATAATACGGAGTCCTTGCTGCGATGGAAGAAGTATATTAAGACTCTGTTTGAAAAACAATTAGATAAGACCATGCTGTTTCTGGGTTCGATGCTAGTCCACTTTAAAATTTCTCTCATGAGGAATATATGGGAAAAGTAAGATGTTGTTTGAGGCAGTTGAAGCAACCATTTATGCCTTAATTTTCACACATAGTAAGTGATGGTGATCTTCTGTTGTGCTGCATAGGAAGTACCTCCAAAAAGACCCGGGTTTGTTGCCAGACGATTAAATTGCAGCAAATGTTAAGAATACTTTCAATACTTTTTTTTTTCTTTTGAGGACAGTACCGATATGATGCCAACATATAATTGATGTTGTCGATCTGCTTGCATGATGGTGATGGCAAAATAAGGTATGTTTTTCTGAAGATAATAGAATATATTTTTTAAGTAATGGTATCTGATTATCACTAGAAAATAATAATTTTTATGATTAAAATTTTTAATTGAATATTAATGGTCTCTTTTCTAACCTTTCAGGAATGGGGTGCTTATAAATACATTATTGATCAAGGGAAACTAGTTTACCTACCTTAAAATATCCACCTGAACCTACCTGTGGAAGAAGAAATAGGTAAAATGCATAGAAAAAGCAGCACATTCTAAATTGCTCTGGCAACATAAGTCATTCTGTACCTATTGATCAATACTCAATAACCATCACCTACTACCAAGCTGGGATGTGGTAGAAATTGTTGAACCAGATACTACAGGTTAGTTTGGGAAGATTCGTGCAGGCTCTCCTCTTGAATAATCTAAGGTAACTCTATAATCATTTCAAAGATCCTCATTTCAATATAGGTGTAACACTAAGCATCCAAAATTGTAATTGCCTTATTTGGCTGCCTTGTAAATATCTAACAGGATCTTCTCTTATTACTGGAATATCAATTGGAATATATATTATATTTAATATATTATGTGTTTGTCCTATTATTCATGCATAGAATATGCACTGAATTTCCTCAAATAATACGAGAAGCTCCAGAGTGTTCCAGCTTGGAAGTAAAGTGGAGAATGGTGGAAATGGACAACTACTGTCTACAGTATGGGACATTTGCTTAAGAGGGACACCACATTGCTGATAAATTCGTTGGAAGAATGGACAAGGCCTCTCCACGGCTCCTGTGGAGAGCGAGGGAAGTATAACGGCAGCCACTGAGTGCTTTAAGGGTGGCTTCAGAGTAAGATATTATTACATATATTTTTTTCAATTCATTGTTTTGAAATGCGTCTCTAAGTTTTCCAAAACAATGTATGACCTAATTATTTCTTTGATCAAGTTCCAATGGGGTTATGTCATGTCAATTTATGTTTTTAATCGGTAATGATAAGTTAATTGGGTTTCAAGGATGAAACAGTGGATTTAGGATGTGTGATGGGGAAAACAAGCCATTTTTTTCATAAGCTCTTGCTCCAGTTTGCCTCTGTTGAATTGTTGTGGCTTTCCGTTAGTTCTGTAGAAAGTACTGTTAAATCCTGTCATTTCAAAATATGTTTGCTCCGGCTTTTCCTTTCATATTGCTCTATGCTAGATTGGGGTCTCTGGGTTTTCCAAAACAATGTATGACCTAATTATTTATTTTATCAAGTTTCAATGGTGTTATGTCATGTCAATTTATGTTTTTTATCGGTAATGATAAGTTAATTGGGTTAAAAGGATGATACAGTGGATTTTGGATGTGTGATGGGGAAAACAAGCCATTTTTTTCATAAGGTCTTGCTCCATTTTGCCTCTGTTGAATTGTTGTGGCTTTCGGTTAGTTCTGTAGGAAGTACTATTAAATCCTGTCATTTCAAAATTTGTTTGCTCCTGCTTTTCCTTTCATATTGCTCTATGCTAGATTCGGGGATACATGATCACAATATTCTGGAGAGTTCATAATTATTTTATATATATTGCATGCCTTAATTGAGTTATAATATATATTTAGATATGATATTGCAATTACTGTCAATATGTTCTGTTATACAGCTTGCATTACAATATCACCAATTTTCATTGAAGTCAGCCATCTTAACTAGCAGATTTTATTATAGTTATACGAATATTTCCAATTGGAGATCATGGACGAAGGTTGTGGGATGTATTTCTGGAAATCTGATTTATTTCCATGATCATCCTTGTGGTTACACTACATTTAAGCTGTCATTTGGTTCGCTTTGTTGGATTTCTTTTTTTAAATTCAATGAAATAATGGAAGTGGAATTGGCAATGAGTGGTCTGTAACCAAAATTGTTTAGACTCTTTGAAATGCGGTAGAATATTTTACACTTTTGTTATTGCTAATGTACAATATACAATGTATTTTAGGGTCAAATCCTTCATACTATTTGGATTTTTACTTTCTCCATATTCATAGTATATAGAAAGTATTGTTTTCATGAAAGAATTTGACTTCGGGATTTCAACGGAAATACATGTTTTGGGGTCCCTAGAATACATTCTGACCATTTTTAGAAAGAAAATTGTGTGTGTGTGTGTGTGCTTGTGGGCGCTCTAACGTGAAAACTATTATCCCTATTAGTACCAAGCTTCACATATATACTGTGGTGTGCTGACAGAGTTGAATATTTTTTGGAGCAAATGGTTTAACTGGAAGTTGAGCTTTTTTTATTCTTCGAAGCAAATGTCCGTTATTGTAAAATATATCTAGATAATAATATATTTAGGTATATACGATTGTTTATAAACGTTTTAGTAAATGTAATTTCATTATTTTATCAATCATCTCCCCAAAAACATTACTTATAATGTTTGTGATGTAAAAGATATTATGATATAGATTATTCACTTATCTTCTAAGTTTAGTTTGATTATAGATTTTGAAAATACTGTCGTAAATTAATATTACATCTTATACATGAAGAAAGTCATGTGCTGGCCACATCAGATTTTTTTGTGATGCATTGGAGCTACTTCTTAAGTATCCAAAAATAGCATTTTAATGACATGTAGGTGTTTTCCTTGCTCTCGTTTTGATTGTTGTTATTAGTGTTTTTGAAAGGGACAGAATTTCATCGCATTTGAACAACGGTTTCCTTTTCATGGTTAGGTTTTACCCACGTACTGGTCTGGATATTTTAATGTTCCATTATAGATTTTAAAAATTATAAATTACGTATAGAATATATGCAATAACAAATATAATTAAATACTTTATGATATCAATTTTGGTAAATGTTTGTCATATTATAGGTTACCGTAAAATACTTGCATATTGTTACACAGAACTATTATGATTTACAATATTAATTTTGTATTTTTACTGAAAATGGGTTGATACTTAAGATGTAATACGTTCTATTTTTCTGACAAACCCTTACTGAAGGAAAATTATGAGTCCAAATTTTAAAAATTTACATCAGTAAGTTATTAATATTATTTTTTTTCAGTTGCGTAATTGCTATTCTTTATTGGAAAGGTATCCATTTCTAACTGAACTTCTTATGGGAAAATAAGAGGTTCATTGAAATTCATTGAAATATATTCTTTGTGTATCCAATCCTTCGGATCATAGAGTATGCCAAGCTAGTTTGGTTTGAGTGCATTAGATTTTTAACACAAGCTCCGCACTGCTTTGGGCACAAGGTTATGGGTCGACGATTTAGTAGTAGTTTTTCCACACGCCATTTTGGGAACTTTGCGGGCAAGGGCAAGTGTGGTCTTGTCCAAATGTGCATCATCGTTCACTGCCATGGCCTCATTGAGGCACTGGTAACACAGAGTGGTGTATCAAACATGACTTTATGATGATTACGAATTAAAGTTGTATCTGTTAATCCATCTTCTACCTATAACATTTAGATGTTTATCTGATTATACCTAATTATACATTCACTGACTCATTCATTCATAGGGGATTAAAATTGTAACCATATTTCATAAGTGTCACAGACTTGAAATTTTCAATTCATTGTTTTGAAATGCATCTCTAAGTTTTCTAAAACAATGTATGACCTAATTATTTCTTTGATCAAGTTCCAATGGGCTTATGTCATATCAATTTATGTTTTTAATCGGTAATGATAAGTTAATTGGGTTTCAAGGATGATACAGTGGATTTAGTAGGTGTGATGGGAAAACAAGCCATTTTTTTCATAAGCTCTTCCTCCAGTTTGCTTCTGTTGAATTGTTGTGGCTTTCCGGTAGTTTTATAGAAAGTACTGTTAAATCCTGTCATTTCAAAATATGTTTGCTCCGGCTTTTCCTTTCACATTGCTCTATGCTAGATTGGGGGATACATAATCATAAAATTCTGGGAAGTTCATAATTATTTTATATATATTGCATGCTTTAATTGAGTTATAATATATATTTAGATATAACATTGCAATTACTGTCAATATGTTCTGTTATACAGCTTGCATTACGATATCGTCTATTTTCATTGAACTCAGCCATCTTAACTAGCAGATTTTATTATAGTTATACGAATATTTCCAATTGGAGATCACGGACGAAGGTTGTGGGATGTATTTCTGGAAATCTGATTTATTTCCATGATCATCTTTGTGGTTACACTACATTTAAGCTGTCATTTGGTTCGCTTTGTTGGATTTCTTTTTCTTAAATTCAATGAAATAATAGAAGTGGAATTGGCAATGAGTGGTCTGTAACCAAAATTGTTTAGACTCTTTGAAATGCGGTAGAATATTTTACACTTTTGTTATTGCTTATGTACAATATACAATGTATTTTAGGGTCAAATCCTTCATACTATTTGAATTTTTACTATCTCCATATTCATAGTATATAGAAAGTATTGTTTTCATGAACGAATTTGACTTCAGGATTTCAACGGAAATACATGTTTTGGGGTCCCTAGAATACATTCTGACCATTTTTGGAAAGAAGTTTGTGTGTGTGTGTGTGCTTGTGGGTGCTCTAACGTGAAAACTATTATCCCTATTAGTACCAAATTCACATATATACTGTGGTGTGCTGACAGAGTGGAATATTTTTTGGAGCAAATGGTTTAACTGGAAACTGAGCTTTTTTTATTCTTCAAAGCAAATGTCCGTTATTGTGAAATATCTCAGGATAATAATATATTTAGGTATATACGATTGTTTATAAAAGTTTTAGAAAATATAATTTCATTATTTCATCAAACATGTCCCCAAAAACATTACTCATAATGTTTGTGATGTAAAAGATATTATGATATAAATTAATCACTTATCTTCTAAGTTTAGTTTGAATATAGATTTTGAAAATACTGTCGTAAATTAATATTACATCTTATACATGAAGAAAGTCATGTGCTGGCCACATCAGATTTTTTTTGTGATGCATTGGAGCTACTTCTTAAGTATCCAAAAATAGTGTTTTGATGACATGAAGCTGTTTTCCTTGCTCTCGTTTTGATTGGTGTTATTGGTGTTTTTGAAAGGGACAGAATTTCATCGCATTTGAACAACGGTTTCCTTTTCATGGTTAGGTTTTACCTACGTACTGGTCTGGATATTTTAATGTTCCAGTATAGATTTTAAAAATTATAAATTACGTATAGAATATATGCAATAACAAATATAAATAAATACTTTATGATATCAATTTTGGTAAATGTTTGTCATATTATAGGTTACTGTAAAATACTTGCATATTGTTACACAGAGCTATTATGATTTACAATATTAATTTTGTATTTTTACTCAAAATGGGTTGATACTTAAGATGTAATGTGTTCTATTTTTCTGACAAACCCTTACTGAAGGAAAATTATGAGTCCAAATTTTAAAAATTTACATTAGTAAGTTATTAATATTATTCTTTTTCAGTTGGGTAATTGCTATTCTTTATTGGCAACGTATCCATTTCTAATTGAACTTCTTATGGGAAGATAATAGGTTCATAGAAATTCATTTAAATATATTCATTGTGTATTTAGTCCTTCGGACCATAGAGTATGCCTTGCTAGTTTGGTTTGAGTGCATTAAATTTTTAACACAAGCTCCGCACTGCTTTGGGCACAAGGTTATGGGTCGACGATTTAGAAGTAGTTTTTCCACAAGCCATTTTGGGAACTTTGCGTGCAAGGGCAAGTGTGGTCTTGTCCGAATGTGCATCATCGTCCACTGCAATGGCCTCATTGAGTCACTGGTAACACAGAGTGGTGTATCAAACCTGACTTTTTGATGATTACGAATCAAGTTGTATCTGTTAATCCATCTTCTACCTATAACATTTAGATGTTTATCCAATTATACCTAATTATACATTCACTGACTCATTCATTCATAGGGGATTAAAATTGTAACCATATTTCATAAGTGTCACAGACTTGAAATTTTCAATTCATTGTTTTGAAATGGGTCTCTTGGTTTTCCAAAACAATGTACGACCTAATTATTTCTTTGATCAAGTTCCAATGGTGTTATGTCATGTCAATTTATGTTTTTAATCGGTAATGATAAGTTAATTGGGTTACAAGGATGATACAGTGGATTTTGGATGTGTGATGGGAAAAACAAGCCATTTTTTTCATAAGCTCTTGCTCCAGTTTGCCTCTGTTGAATTGTTGTGGCTTTCGGTTAGTTCTGTAGGAAGTACTATTAAATCCTGTCATTCCAAAATATGTTTGCTCCGGCTTTTCCTTACATATTGCTCTATGCTAGATTCGGGGATACATGATCATAATATTCTGGAGAGTTCATAATTATTTTATATATATTGCATGCCTTAATTGAGTTATAATATATATTTAGATATAATATAGACGTTACTGCTCCTGGGTTTGATGACGGGGCATATTAAAATTTATCTCATAAGAAATATAAGGGAAAAGTAGGATGTCGTTTGAGGCAGTTGAAGCCAATATTTCTGCCTGAATTGTTACACATAGTTAGAGGTGGTGATCTTCTGTTGTACTACATATGAAAAATCACCAGACCTGGGTTTGATACTGGGCGGTAAATATATCAGTCATATAAAACAAATTGAGATGGTTTTTAATTATTCCTTTCATGCACTTATCGAAATAATACGGAGTTCTTGCTGCGATGGAAGAAGTATATTAAGACTCTGTTTGAAAATCAATTAGATAAGACCATGCTGTTTCTGGGTTCGTTGCTAGAGCACTTTAAGATATCTCTCATGAGGAATATATGGGAAAAGTAAGATGTTGTTTGAGGCAGTTGAAGCAACCATTTCTGCCTTAATTTTCACACATAGTAAGAGATGGTGATCTTCTGTTGTGCTGCATAGGAAGTACCTCCAAAAAGACCCGGGATTGTTGCCATACGATTAAATTGCAGCAAATGTTAAGAATACTTTCAATACTTTTTTTTTTCTTTTGAGGACAGTCCCGATATGATGCCAACAGTGCAGTGCTACTCTTAGGCTACTTACAGGATACTCTTTATTTCCCTGGAGTACCTAGACGGGTGAGAACGTTTTCTTAAGAAATAAATGTCAGGATAATTTTTTTGTTACAAATTTATTTTTTTTTTCAAAATTGAATTAGAAATAATTGTTTTTGGAAGTCAAAATAAGCACCATAAGAAAAAGAATAGAATCAGGATTCTTTTTCTGATCCTGGAACATCATTTTATATTTAAACTTGCGTACATTTTGAGAAAGTGCATAAATATTTATTTGGTTTTGAAATGCTTCTCTAATTTTTCCAATACAATCTAAGACCTACTTGTTTCTTTGATCAAGTTTCAATGGTATTATATCATGTCATTTTATGTTTCTAATCGTTAATGATAATTTAATTGGGTTTCAAGGATGATACAGTGGATTTAGGATGTGTGATGGGGAAAATCAGGCATTTTTTTTATATGCTCTTGCTCCAGTTTGCGTCTGTTGAATCCTTGTGGTTTTCTATTAGTTCTGTTGAAGTCCAGTTAATGCTTGTAGTTTTCCGTTAGTTCTGTTGAAGTGCTTTTAAATCCTTTTCTTTTAAATTTTCTGTACTGCTGCTATTTTTTCACCTTCCTCCATGATAGATTTGTGGATAGATAATTATAATATTCTATGGAGTGAATAATTTTGATATATAATTTAAAGCCTTATTTTAGTTATAATATATATTTAGATATAATATTGCAATGACTTTCAATATGTTCTATTATACAGGTATACAATTAGATTTTGTCAATTAGAATTTTTAATCCTCACATGTCTGCCACCTTAACAAGCAGATTTTATTATAGTTATGGGAATATTTCAAACAGGAAAGCATGCACGAAGTTTGTGGGATGTGTTTCTGGGAATCTGAATTTATTTCAATGATCACCCTTTTGGTTACATTACCTTGAAGCTGTCTTTTGGTTCACTTTGTTTGATTTCCTTTTCTTAAGTTCAATGAAATACTGGAAGTGGAAAATGGCAATGAGTGGTCTGTAGCCCATATTGTTTTGGCTCTTGAAATAGCAGTAGATGATTTTAAACTTTTGTTTTTGCAAAGGTACAATATGCAATGTATTTTAGGATGATTTCCTTCATACTAATTGGTTTTTTTGTGATGCGTTTGTGCTACTTCTTAGGCATTCTTGAAACAGCTTTTTGATGACATGTAGGTAAATTCTTTGCTCTCATTTTGTGTGTTTTAGTGGTTTTTTTTTATAGGGGCAGAATTTCATTGCATTTGAACAATGGTTTCCTTTTAATGGTAAGGTTTTACCCATGTAATGCTCTGGATATTTTAATGTTCCAATATAGAACTAAAGAACTATAATATATGTATACAATATATGCAATAAGAAACAAGAATTATCTTCTTTATGATATCAATCTCAGAATATGTTTGTCATATTATAGTTTACCATAAAATACTTGCATATTATTAAACAGAACTATTATGATTTACAATATTTATTCTGTATTTTTACTGAAAATGTATTATTTATACTTATGTATACTTAAGATGTACATTGTTCTATCTTTCTGACAAACCATTCATATAGGATAATTATGAGACCTAAATTTTACATTTTATATCATAATTGATTAATTGTATTCTAATTCAGTTGCATTATTGCTATCTTTATTGGTAATGAATCCATTTCCATCAGAACTTCATAGTGAAATATAATTGGTTGATACAAATTAATTGAAATACATTCTTTGTTTATCCAGTCCTTCTGAGCAGAGAGTATGCCTTACTTGTTTGGATAATGTACACTAAATTTTAAACGGAAGCTTAGCACTGCTTTGGGCACAAGGTTATGGGATGACTATTTAGTAGTAGTTTTTCCCCAGGCCATCTTGGGAACTTTGTGTGCAAGGGCAATTGTGGTCTCGTCCGACTTGGCATCATCGTCCACCGCCATGGCCTCATAGAGGCACTGGTAACACAAAGTGTGTAAAGGATACACCAACCTTAAGGAATCACAAGGAACATTCTAAGGGTACTTAGTACATAAGGGCATCCAGCAAGAAAAAATCCTAAGGAAAAACAGACTCGAAACAAATCTGATTGGGCCATAAATCTTTTAGGGTATGAAAAGGTTGGTACAGATGGTGTGGTCGGCAGCCATTTATCTCGCTAAGAGGAGGGTGGGTTACCATGTTTCTGATGACCTCAGCTATGGGTTTGGTAGAGGTTAATGGATGATGTTGGGGGTAATGATGGAGTCTGAACAACACTGTTTCTCTGACTTCTAAAGTGGATGTTCACCATATCAGGTCTTCCTCAGAAATACTGGCTGAGAACTTATTTTGATTTTATTGTTCTTGCTTTTCATTTGTCATCTCTGATGACGGCACATCAGCACCACTGATAATGGTGGTGGTGGACAACAATGGCTTAGCGACAGAAAATGTTGCCAATTTCCAAGGACAACAATATAAACCACTGGTTTGATGGCAGCTTTGGTGAGAGTGACTCCTGAGAACTACATGAAAGGACAGTGCTACAGAAACTTTCCAGGGACTTACAAGGATGGCAACTGAGTACCATACATGCCGGTAGATGGCATTGCTTGAGACTTGTCAATGAGATTTTCAGATGAGTACCTTCACTAATGCCTCCTACTCATCATCTCCTACCAATATTTCTTCATTTATTCCGTTTCAGTATTCTCTGAAGTAGCATTTATATAGGCATTAGGTTTAGAAATAGTTGATATTATCAGACTCAATTAAAATTACTTTAAGATGATTACAAATTTAAGTTATATCTGGCAATCCATCTCCCATGTATTACATATAGATGTTTCTCCAATTATGCATTCACTGGCTCATTCATTCATAGGTGATTAAAATTGTAACCATATTTCATAAGTGTCACTGACTTGTAATTTTTACGACGTACTGGCCATAACCTGTAATCACCAAAAAAAAAGTGATTTTGAGGTTCAGTGTCGTGGGTTTGATGCTAGTTGGCCCCAAACGAAGGTAAAGATGCATTTTGGGGATTTTCATAATCTTTTGAGGCATTTCCCAGTAAATTAGAGTTGAAATTCGAGGGAACACTGGCAGCTGTGAATATACAACGAAAATCAAAATGATATCTTTGACGAATATTCTTTGTTCGATGCTAGGTCAAGGAAAATATTCTTCCATTTAAATTGCATTGGGACAATATATATAAGATTTTTTTCAATCCTTTCCCCATGACATGGAAACTTGAAATTCTGCGTGTGGGTAGAGTTTATGAATATATTTTATATACACATTTTTAAGTTTTGCTGAAGGTCCTTGGTTCAATCCCATAGAGTTTTTTCCATTCATAAATGCATTTCTTAGGGGAAAAATGGAACCCAATTTTAGTGCCTTCCCAGTATGATATTGACTTTAAAATTTGCACTAAATAAATTAAATTCCTATCAAGCTATACTGTGTATTCACATCTGCAAATAGGTCCTGGGTTCGACACCAGGCATCTCTAAAATTAGAAATTACTATGATTTTTAAGATGTTTTTAAAACTTCTCATGATATCACAGAAACTTTAAACTTGTCTTGTGAATAGAGGTCTTTAACACTTTTTATATAAATTACACATTGTTTCCCTGATGGTCCTTGGTTTGATCCTAGAGAGCCATTTACATTCCTCTATGCATTGCAAATGAGGATAATAGAAACTTATCGTATGTTTTTCCTGTATATATATCAACTTCAATCTTTGGGTTAAGTATGTTCCATTCCTTTCAGGACTTTCTACGTATTCAAAACCTCCAAATGTTTTTGGGTTTTACACTAGGCTTGTCTACTTTTTTAAAAGAATGAATATCGAGATTTTCAAATTTTTTATGATTGGTTTAAGGTTGAAATTATGACCATGTATATGAACAGAAGTAATAGATGTGTCATGAACGCAGCTAATAATTTACCTTATGATCATTGGTTCGATGCACGGTTTGGAATCCGTCATTCAATTATACGCAAATATAGAGTTCCATTCTAAGGCATTTACAATAATTGACTTGGGATTTTAGAAATGGTCAGATTATCCCAAAGCAAATTTTTTCATGTCATTTCGTCAGAAAAAAATACTCGGTTCGGCACCAGATCTGCTGAATACAAAGTCGATTTCTATATGGAATAATTTAGGTTCCTATGCCTTGGGTGGGTGAAAATTTCTTCTATTTAAGAAAAATTGTTGCGATTTTTAAGATTTTTTTCAATCTCTTATCCGATTAAATTCAAACGTAAAATCCTGCATGTAAATAGAGATCATAAGTACATTTCATGTCAGAATTTAACGGTTTCTTACATGATCTTTGGTTTGAGGACAACACCATTTGCATTTCTCTATGCTATGAAAATGTGGATAAAGGATTCTTTTTTAAGGATAACCCAGAAATGATATCCTCTTAAAACCTTGTATAGTTTTATTACTACATGGTCATTCTATGTATTCACATTATTGGAAAAGTCATGGGTTCAAGACCAGTTAGCTCTACCATTTGAAATGCTTTGCAGGAATTTCAATTTTTATATTCGTTAACCAAAAGTTGAAAATTCTCTAGCCAGGCATGTGAAAAGATTTCATAAATATTTCTTTAAAATAGTTTGTCTATCAACTTATGAAAATTGATTCTAGCTAGGGCACCATTTGTATTCAACCATATATTTGTAAGAGGGAATACAAAATTAGGTTTGAGGGACTACTTGATTTGATACCGTCTTTTCATTTGCCTTATCAATATGCTTTTATATAACTTTTGCTCGTACATACTATGATTATATTGTTAATAGATTATTAATTATTATTAGTTATTATTATTCTGGAACACAGTAAACCCTCACTAACACAAATCTCAAGTGACCGGGCAAAGAGTTTGCTTTAAGAAACATTCATGCTAACTGTAGTTCAGTAAAAATTGTACAGATATTCTGATTTCTATTATGTTTTTTAACTATAAGTAACCATCACACCATTTTCTATTAACTCCTTCTTTACCTCTTTGATAGGTTAAAATATGCCATCATTAATTTTAAGCGACAGACTTACAATAAATTGGTTTAATATTTTTATTTTAAATCACAGTCAGGTATTAATTACATGAAAAATAACCAGTCTTCAAAATCAGAATTTTTCGTTATTAATTTGCTATAGAAGTTAGTTTTAGCATTTTTTAGGCTTAAAATATCATGCAAATACTTTTGCATAAGAGCAAGGAGCATATGTGGTTTGAGATGTGGACTTGAGCTTTTAAATTATTGGTCGAGATAAATATATTGGCATTTGGCAGAATTACCTTATTCCATGAGTAAAGAAACTCAAGTGCAAATGCGTCACAAGAATGTGCATTAACAGTTGTAGCATTTATGTTTGCATTAGTATTCCAGAATATGTTTAAAAATCAACTAAATATACCTCAAAGTTTATACTTTTATTCCTCTTTTTGATGGTGTTAATTTTCAGTCCATCAGTAGCATGATAAATAATGTATCTATGTTATAATTGACGCTACATAAACATTCTACAGATGTCACAATTAGGCCATTTTGATTTTTACTGATCATTTTCCAACAATTCTTTACTACTTATATCACATCTGTATTTGTTCGTGTTCTTGAGTTTTGAGCGATAAAATTACGACTTAATATTTATGACCAAACAACATGATTATAACAAAAAGCCATCAATGCTTGTTTCTACTTTTTAATCGTAAATTTCAGGAAAAATCGCGACATTGTAGATGAGTGGACTTTTAGAGGTGACTAAGATGTATTCCTCAAAGCGAATCAGTAACTTTGGATTATTTATATATATTATTACTTTATTACTCTCATAATATAAATTGACCGGAAAATTGCCCACAATCTTGAGTTTTATCATCATATATATTTTTTTAAAGTGCTGCAAATTGTATTCTCATCATCGGAAGGTAGATATGTTAACGGACCACAGTAACAGTGAACAGACTACCATCGACATTTTATTCTCAATTATAAAGGTTTTAATATTTTCTGAATATTTACTTTATATTTTATAAATAAATATACACCATATATTTATATAAATTAGACTGCGGGTGTGTTTCTCTATATCTTCTCTAAAAACTCGTGAGTTGCAAAACTTTGAGATTTTCTACATTATTAAAGGTCGTGCAGAGTATAGGCTACTTTTTATTTACTAAGGTAAAGTCCAGCGTACAAACCTAGAAGGGTCAAAACATATTCATGAGATATAGACATAAAATTCATTTCTTTTGTTGAAGGGTCCATTTCTTTCTCAAAATATAATTAGAAATAACTGTCTTCAAAAGTCGATTTAAGCACCAAAAGAAGGCAAATAGAATAAAGATTCTTATATTAGTCATTGAATGTTGTGCTTGATTCAAAATTGCAAATATTTTCATTAAATATGTGAATATTTTATCGATATTTTTAATTTGAAAACAACCCATCCCCCTGATAATCAAAGTATTTGTTTTTTCCTAGTTAATGCATTTATTGGTAAGAACAAATTGAGAAGATATGAGTACTTCAAATTAATGTCAGCAATAATTGATAGATTATAGGAAGAGGGAGAAATTAAATGAGATCTTAGTAGTTTCAGCTATGGATGATATGCTGAAAACCAGCGAGTTGTCATGTTGTAGCAAATCTCCAATACCATATTCCTTGATCGTAGAGGTAAAGCAAGTTTATGTTTTGTTATATGCAGAATGCAAAAAGTAATTCATAGTATTTTTACTTTCTCCATATACGTAGTATAGAGAAAGTATTGTATTTGCAAAAAATTCGACCTCCAGATTTCATCCGAAATAGATGTTTTAGGGGCCAATATTGTTTGTTTTTGCTATTTTCCCCAACATGTCTGTCTGTGTGTCTATCTGAGGTAAAAAAAATCGTAGGCGCTCTATCTTAAAAGGTAATTATGCAATCATTTCCCAAATTCATATTTAGTGTTTTCCTAACATTGCCAATAGTTGATTAGTTTTTGATGAATACCGCTTAACCGGAAGTTGTGGTTTGGCTGGAACAAAATTTTTTTTCATCAACATCTCTGTCAGAATGCAGTGTAGGTATATACAATGATGCAAAAACGTTATAGATGATGCACTTTACTACAACCATTGTTTGAAACATTTTTTCGCTACACTGATGATTTAGGTGTTATTCTTGAATAATCGTGAACCAGAAGTTGTTGTTAATCCAGAAATGGAAGTTTTTCATACATATCTCTGTCACAATGCAATGTAGGTATATACAATTATCCACAAAAGTTACAATTAATATAATTCACTACAATTTTTTTAAATATTTTTCTGTAACACTCATTGTTTTTGAGTTATTTATATATTACCGGCATATGCTTCTGTTTTCAATAAATATAGAGAAATTCATGTGTTGGCCACATCAGATTTTTTTGAGTGCTTCCATTTCATATACATTTGATATTTTTCAGTTATTGGTGTTTAATCTCTGCATCTGTCTAGGCACTGTGACTGCATTTGTGTTACTTGATCGAGCTCCATGTTATGCATTTTAGCATTCAGGCACAAGTCAGACCCGTAATACACTTACTTTCCCCAAAGAATATTTATTGGTTATTTTAGAGTTATGTCTATTATATATAGATGCTTCTCCAGATTCATTCATGTATATACCCAGATAGGATACTAATTCACAGGCTAAACTACTAGCGCCATTGACTCAAAATTTTTACCACATATTGGCTATAACATACAACTGCCAGAAAAATGTTGCGATATTCAACCTCAGTGTCATAGGTTCGATTCCAGAAGGACCCAAATTCCCGATTTTTTCCATTTAAATGCATAGCTTTGATTTTCTGTAATTTTTAAAAAATAATTCCCAGATAGGTAGAGAATCAAAACTCAAGGAGCATATATAAATGGTCATTTTCTATTGAAAAAATAAATGACTTTTATGGAAATTATCCTGGGTTCGATGCTAGGATGATGCAAAAATCGGCCGTTTAAAATACATTGAGGTAGATTTTCATTATTGTTTTTCATGCACTTATAGAAATGATAGGAAGTTAGTGCTCGGCTAAAAGTTGTATATATATATATATATATATATATATATATATATATATATATATATATATATGTTACACATAGAGGTGGTGATCTTCTGTTGTACTGCATAGGAAAAATCACCAGAAAGACCCGGGTTCGATGCCGGGCCGTAAATGTATCTGTCATATAAAACACATTGGGATGGTTTTTAATTATTTCCTTCATGCACTTATCGAAATAATAGGGAGTTCTTGCTGCGATGGAAGAAGTATATTAAGTCTCTGTTTGAAAAACAATTAGATAAGACCATGCTGTTTCTGGGTTTGATGCCAGAGCACTTTAAAATTTCTCTCATAAGGAATATATGGGAAAAGTAGGATGTTGTTTGAGGCAGTTAAGGCATTTCTGCCTTAATTTTCAAACATAGTAAGAGATGGTGATCTTCTGTTGTGCTGCATAGGAATTACCTCCAAAAAGACCCGGGTGTGTTGCCAGACGATTAAATTGCAGCAAATGTTAAGAATACTTTCCATCCTTTTTTTTTCTTTTGAGGACAGTCCCGATATGATGGCAACATGAAATGAATATTGTCAATCTGCTTGCAGTATGCAAGCTACATTTTACTTGTAAAATATATTTCTTTTGTGCTTGTTCATTGATTCCGATATCCATTTGTGCCTTTCCTAAAAAATCTCCTTAAACATGATGCTTCTTATCCTAATGCTATCTTCGAGTGAATTTTTATTATCCTCAAACAAATGTTGTCACCATCAAATAAATTTTTCATTCAAAGGATATGATTTCTAATATATGGGTGGTTTTACATATTTTATTATAAATTTATTTTGCTTGTTTATTGGTTTGGAAATAATTATAGCCTAGCATTTTCTATGTATCCTTAATTATGAGGTATGTGTTACTATCAGCTCTATAAGAATTGTATGTATCAATTTAAATATTCCCCTTGAGAATCAATGAGCACTTCAACTAGTCTTTTATATGAATATATATGTCAAATATAAAATAGTGTGTGTGTGTATGTTTACTAAATACTCGAGAACCAAGAGTCACACGACTTAGAAGTATTCTACATTATTAAAAGTCAACCCTGCGCAGTGCTACTCTTAGGCTACTTACAGGATACTCTTTATTTCCCTGGAGTACCTAGACGGGTGAGAACGTTTTCTTAAGAAATAAATGTCAAGGTAATTTTTTTGTTGCAATGTTAATTTGTTTTTCAAAATTGAATTAGAAATAATTATTGTAGGAAGTCAAATTAAGCACCATGAGAAAAAGAATAGAATCAGGATTCTTTTTCTGATCCTGGAACATCGTTTGATATTTAAGCTTACGCACATTTTGATAAAGTGCGTAAATATTTTATGGAAACATTGTGTTTGTAAATAACCCATCCCCGTGACAATGAAGGTGATTGTTGTGTTCCCAGCTCATGTATATATCGGTAAGAATACATTGAGAGAATATGCCCAACTCAAATTAATGTTATGAATAAGTGATAGATTATATGAAGTTGGAGAAATTTAAGGAGATATTTGTAACTGCAGCTTTGAATGATATACTGTAAAGAATCAAGCATAAAAATGTACAAATACCAGTATTTTAAAAAGTTTTTCTAATTTTTTGGAAGTGTCTGTATCAACCAAGTTTAATTTATATCAATGTTATTGTTTACTGACTATTTTGTGAGATAAATGGGTTTATAGCAGTTTGTTAGATAAATTGCTTTGTCTCGATCAATACAACAGTGATTGGATGTAAAAATCCTAAAAAAGGTAAAGTAAGTTTATGTTTATTTATTTGAAGAGGCAATAAGTTATAAAAATATATTCTTATATTTAGGCAAATTTGTAGACTTAATTTCTACTCCCTTTTCTATGTTTATTGGTTTTGAAATATTTATAGCCTGGTATTTGCTATCTGCCTAAAATTATGAGGCATTGATACAATCAAGGTTGTTACACTGGTATTTATCAACTGCAATTCCTCCATTGAGATTCAATGGACAATTCTGCTAGTATATATATAAGCGATCAAAACTCTAACCATGTTCCACAAGTTTCATTGATTTGAAATTTTTGCTACATACTGGCCATATTCTGTAATGGGCAGAGAAAGTGTTGCTTTGCACCTCAGAGCCATGGGTTTGATGCCAGAAGGTCCCAAAGTCCCGATTTTCTCCTTAAAGATCCATTGTAGTGATTTTGAAAAATATTTTGAGGAACTTCTTGGCAAAGTAGAGAAAATAAATTCAAGAGATTTCTGGAAATTGTGCATATCTGATAAAACAAAAAAAATATCTTCTACAATTATCCTTGGTCGACTCTATGTTGGTGCAAATATTCTCCCATTTAAAATGCATTGTGTCAATTTTTAAGATTAAAAAAAACTATTCCCCAATAACATAGAAGCATGAAACTCGGCATTTAATTATGGATCATAATCACATTTTTTATCCATTTTTCATAGGTTTTTTAATGGTCCTTGGTTCGATCCCTGAGAGCCATTTACATTTCTTTCTGCATTTCAAATGGGGATAACGATGTGTTATTTTAGGACCTTTCTGGTAAGATATCTACCTCAATATTTCAATTATATAAGTTATATATCTACCATGGAATTATATGTATTCACTCCTTCCTTTGTTCCTTCAATAGGGAATTCAAAATCATAGATTTCCCAAAAAATAATATATATCTATAAAAATGTCACCAAATAGGTGTTAGTTTGCCACCAGGTTGGTGATGATTTCAACAAATTGCTGCAATTTTTAAGAATATTTCCAACTATTAATTTTTTGAGGGACCTTCTTGATATATTATAGACATGTAGTTTGTATAATGAATATGCTTACAAAATGCAAGCAACTCTTATATACATTCATAGGGGATCATATTTCTAACCATGTTCCACAAGTGTCATTGCTCTACTAACATCCCACGACTCTGTGGAGCTACACAAATTAATTTTCATCCAGCCCTTTTCACAGCAACTAGCACTAATTCTTCACAGATGTTCTACTTACTTAATTGGATACCTTAGAACAAAAGTAAAATTATATCTTGACTTTTGAAAACTCTATTTTGGTTAATATACGCTACTGCTATAATTTGTTTTTGTTTCCGACTCATGTAATACTCATGCACATATATTTGTTATATAGCTTAGATTTTTACTTTACTCTTATGCTAACCTTTATATTGATGGGTGACGCTTAGTATGTTCATGTATCCATTGCCTCTCAGTCTAGGAGAGGTTTCATTATCACTGAATGTACTCTTGACTGAATGTACTGATTCATGGGTCAATAGAGATGCCTCACACTCATCTGCTGTCACAGAATATTTATAGTTGAAATTCGAGGGATCGCTAGAAGCCGTGCATATCCAACGAAAATCAAAAAGACATCTTCGAATATTGTCCATGGTTCGATGCTAGATCGGGGCAAAAATCGGCCGTTTAAAATGCATTGTGGCGATTTTTAAGATTTTTTTTGGACCCCTTCCCGATGGCATGGAAACTTTAAATTTGTCATGGCCTTAGATATCATAAATATCATACATAATAAAATTTTCCATATTCGCGGATGGTCCTTGGTTCGATCCCAGAGGGCCATTTACATTCCTCAATGCATTTCTTATGGAGATAACGGAAACAAATTTTAGGTACTTCCCGGCATGATATCGACTTCAAACTTTGTACAAAATAAGATCACGTACTTAAAACTTATACTGTGCATTCACAGCTGCCAATATGTCCTGGGCTCGACACCAGGCGTCTCTAAAATCAGTAACTGATCCGATTTTTAAGAAATATATTGAACCCTTTTACAATAATATAGAAACTTGAAATTCCGCATATAGATAGAGATTATAGATTAATTTCAAAAACAGGTTTTAGATTTCCAAGATTGTCCTTGGTTCGAATCCAGAGAGCTATTTACATTCGTGAAAAGTAGAACGTCATTTGAGGCAGTTGCCGTCAATATTTCTCCTTGAATTTTCAGACATAATTAGAGAAGGTGATCTTCTGTTGTGCTTTATAGAAAGTTCACCAAGAAGACCCGGGTTCAATGCCAGACGATTAAATTGATGCAAATTCTAAGAATATTTTCAATCCTTTTTCTTTTCTTTTGAGGACCGTCCCGATATAATGCTGATATGAAATTAGTGTTGTCGATCTGCTTGCAGTATGCAAGCAACATTTTACTCGTATCTATTATGTATAGATGCTTCTCCGGATTCATTCATATATATAGCTATATAGGTATACAGATGGGATACAAATTCACAGGCTAAACCACAAGCGTCATTGACTTGAAATTTTTATGATATATTGGCCATAACGTGAAACCCCCTGGAAGAAAGAGACTTTGATCCTCAGTGTCATAGGTTCGATTCCAGAGGGCCCCAAAGTCCCGATTTTTCCCGTTAAAATGCATTGCTTTGATTTTCGGGAATTTTTAAAAAATACTTGCTGGATAGGTAGGGACGTAAAACGCAAGGAGCCGATATATATGGTCATGATCTATCAAAAACATAAATGAGTTTTACTAAAAATATCCTGGGTTCGATGCTAGGTCGAGGCAAATATCGGCCGTTTAAAATGCATTGTGGAGATTTTTAAGATTTTTTTCGGACCACTTCCCGATGATATGGAAACTTGAAATTCAGCATGGAGTTGGAGATCACAATAATATTTCATAATCAAAATTTATATATTCGCTGATGGTCCTTGGTTCGATCCCAGAGAGTAATTTGCATTCCTCAATGCATTTCTTACGGAGATAACGGAAAAAAAATTTAGGTACTTCCTGTCATGCTATCGACTTCAAACTTTGCATGATCCAAGAGCAAGTCTTTTTAAATTAAACTGTGCATTCACAGCATACAAAATGTCCTGGGTTCGACACCAGGTGTCCCTGCAATCAGAAGTTGATCCGATTTTTAGGAATAATTTTGAAACCTTTCTCAATAATATAGAAACTTGAAATTCGGCATAAAGATAGAGATCATAAATTAATTTCATAAAAATATTTTAGATTACCTAGATAGTCCTTGGTTCGAATCCAGAGAGCCATGTACATTCGTGAAAAGTAGGACGTCGTTTCAGGCTATTGCAGCCAATATTTCTGCTTGAATTTTTACACATATTTAGAAATGGAGATCTTCTATTGTAGTGCATAGTAAGTTCACCAGGAAGGCCCGGGTTTGATGCCAGAGGATGAAATTGCAGCGAATTTTAAGAATATTTTCAATCCTTTGATTTTTTTTTTGATGACCGTCCCGATATAATGCCGATATGAAATTAGTGTTGTTGATCTGCTTGCAGTATGCAAGCAACATTTTACTCGTGTATATATATATATATATATATATATATAGGAATATAGATAGGAATATAGATAGGATACTAATTCACAGGCTAAACCAGAAGCGTGATTGAGTTGAAATTTTTACGGTGTATTGGCCGTAATGTGTAACTGCCAGAAAAATTGTCTACAATAAAGTCTAAAAAACCACAATAACTCAATATTTTATCTCACATCTTTTGAATGAATAATTCCTTCACCTAAGACAACATTCCTTTTAAAAATATAGATTTAGTTATTATGTTAACATTATTTTATTGATTCTATTTTCTAAATAGTATTCTATTGATTGTATTTATTTCCCTGTCTATATTTCTTATTACAATAGTATTTTATAACACTGTAAATGTTTTCATTGTAAACTGTCAATGGGATAACACTTGTAATAAACATATTATTATTATCTGAAAGGTTGTATATGTAGTGAGGTAAGATGCAATATCAGTTACTGTGAAAGAAGAGCATTGAGAAAGAATATATGTCGGTCCACATCATGAACTGGAAAACCTCTTCTCAGCCTATGCTCCAGATATAAGTTGAGGATAGAAATGTTGTTAGATGGATGCCATTCGAAAAGCATAGAATAAAGTAAGGTATTGATGTGTTCTTTATCTATTTTCTCATCTACTACTACATTCTAATTAATTAAAATTTTCCATAGAAATAGAAAGATTTTGTATCTTTGATGAATAATTTCCTCTCAAAACTTTGGAATTTATTGTGAGATAAATAATTATTTTGCAAAATATGCCAATGCGAAGTCAAATTCTGATTTTTGTATACACTTCAGTAGCTTTCTCACAATTTTTCATGCTGACAAACGTTTTTTTAAATTTCCGTTTCTCCTCTTTGTTGTTGGTTAGAGTATGAGCTTGCTAATGTATATTAGGGTAATGTAGAAGTAATGTGTAATGGTAAGGTAATAGTGAATGTTGATTGAGTTCCTTTTCTGCATATATCCTCATTGCAAGGCTTATTATTATGTATCACTTGGTATTATTATTATTTGTCAGCGAAATATAATGTTATATGCAAAAAATCATGGATGTGCTATGGTTTTTAGTCTTTAAACTACAGCAGGCCGTATTAATTTATTTATTAGCTCACCCTTGATAAATTAATGTATACCAAAGTACAAAATCATATTCTAAGTCACAAATAAGGGATTTTATTTTAATTATTTTGAGGAAATGCTTATTCTTGTCATAGATATACATTACAAACATGCATTTGCTAGTGGTATTTAATTTTTAAAGGAAAACATAAAAAATTGTAGGAATTATGATTGCGTGTTGAACATATGATGATACTTTAAGATTAGCAAAAATCGTAATGTAATAGTGAAACGTTATGACTATTCAATAAATATATTTTGTTGACTGTAATGTTACAGATAATTGTTATATGTTCTATAGTAGTTATATAGTCATGTATTATATTGTAATTATCAGTGTATAACGTACTGTATCACTGTACAGAATGGATTTTTGGTAGTGGAAAGAAGGTTTTTATAACTATACCACTAAGAAAATAGGTAATCATTCTGCATCAGAAAGTTAATGTTGTGCTGATTATCATTTTATTATTTGAAGACTTAGCTTAGTTTGTAATGATATTCAAGGTACATTGTGAAGGGGTTTCTCCATGCATGTTTTAATTTTCCCTGAAATTATCATGTAACAGTGTAAGTGATTACATTTTAAAGTTTTGAAGATATCACACCAAGTATGATGATCAATTCTATATTTTTCGTAATTTCGACAAAAGAATGGGCAAAATTGAATAATTTCTCCCTAATTTGAAGTTTTTCTGGCTTAAAATGCCCAATAACAACTGGTTTTTAAGAATTCAACGAAATTGAACCAAATATGTTCAAAATTCTAAAATGATTCAAAATATATACTGAAAATAAGAGAATAACTCGCGCTTTCAGTAAAAAAATAAATTATATTGGCGCGAAATTGCTAAAAATCGGAAATCCTAGTCAAGTATGGACTAGTTTTAAAGCTTTCGAAGATATCTACCCAAGTAGTATAACGAATTCCAATATAAATGAAATGGATACGAAAAAATCTGATGTGGCCAGCACATGACTTTCTCGATATATAAGGGTCGCGGGGGAACGGGGTTGGGCGGGTTAGGGCGGAGGGTGGGTGAGGGTTGGGGGGTTGGGAATTTGTTAGGGTCGAGGCTGAGCCCTGGTGAACTCGGCGAGGGGGGCTCTCGAGATTATTTAGGAAGGTAGGACGGCCGCACTGGGAGGGGGTGCGGGCAAGGGGCCCGCACCGCCCCATTCACGCCAGACGGCCGTTTTGGAGCATTGTGTACGCTCCCTACCTGGGATAAAATAATAATAATAATAATAATAATAAACACACACCTGACGCCGACGAGACCAGACGTGTTCACATCGAGCTCCCGCTGAGGATTGTGTATCTTGATCTTCCGATCGCCTTTTTATCATCCGATCATCACCTTGTTCATCACATCGTTTTGCCACACATTCACGCATTGGGTGAGTCATTTCACAAGCCATTTAGTCATCGTTCATTCAATATAAGTGATTCCGCGTAATTTATTACGCGACATCGCGGTGTCCATCCCGAGATCTTCTCCTGCCGCCTCGGTGGCGGCAGACGGAGCCTCGAGCACTTCGCAGATGGATAGCTCTCACGATTCCCGTTCATCAGGTATCAATAGGAGCTAAGCATATCATTCCCTGATATATTGGCAAAAATTGTTTCGCCCATAGATGCATTTGTTCTGCCATTTTTGCCATGTGCTTCGCCTTCACCGCGACCTTCACCGGCGAAACCGGATTCCCCACCCCCTGCGCCCGCTTCCTCAAAGAAAACACACTCCTCCCCCCCGTTAAGACGGCCGGTTCAGCTACCGCACCTCTAGAGTCGGCAGGAAGATTTTCCGCCCCTCCCAGCTCTTGCCGCCCCCACCTCCACAGGCGCGCGCAACGAAGAGACACCTGCGCCGAAAACTTCTCGGCAGGCCGGAGGAGCCCCCTTCCCCCACAGCGCGAGAACCCTCGCCCCACTCCATCCCCGTCTCCCGGAGGGACGAGCGCGTACCAAAATCCTCACTCGTACGCAAACAGCGTTAAAAAACACGTCGTGGGCTCGTCGAGCGCCCGAGAAGATGCACCATCGGCTAACTTTATGTTTTCAAAAAAGGTCATCACACCTAACACAAACGGACACAACTGGAAGATGGGTATTATTTTACCGGCGCTTCCGGACGCCCCCCTCTTAGAATACGCGATGGCGGTGGGAAAACTCGTGGGAGGAGGCGAGAAAATAACCCACGCTAACCGTCTCGCGAATCAGAGAATTTGCCTATACCTGGCGAGCGAAGCCCTAGCAACGGAATCTCTGACGGCGCACGGCGGCATCTCCCTAAAAACACGTGGGTCCCTGCGAGATGCATGGTCACCGTCTCACAGAAAATCTACCTCAGCAACGTCTTGCCGTAGATACCCAACGACCTTATCACGGAGCTGATGTCCGAGGCCGGCTGGGTGGTGTCGCCCGTTTACAATCTGTCGATGGGTTGGCGATCGGAGGGGTATACGGGAATAACATCTTGGAGGCGGATGGTCCACGTCGTGCTGCGGGACGGTCTCATACTCCCCGAGTCCTTCCTGGTGGACTTCGCCGGCTCCCCGCACTGTATATTCGTCCGCCTCGACGACAACCACTGTTTCCACTGCGGCACGACCGGCCACATCGCCAAGGACTGCCCGCCGAGAGAGCAACAGGAGGAAAAAATCGCGACCGGCCAGCACACCCAACCATCGTCGGAGCCGGGCGATCGCCACAGCACCTCGCTCCCCGACGGCGCCAACTCCAGCACCAACTGCCGCTCCCGATGACGAACCGACATCCGCCTTCCCAGACACGCCTGCAGTCATGGACGTTGACGACACTCCGGACAGTCAACCCCCCGCCACCACCTCGAAGACCCCCCTCTCCCTCCAGGCCCTCGCCAGGTCCGAGGAGGCGAGGCCCGACTCCACCACACCGGGGCCAGAGAAAACCTGCGCCGAGGCTTCTGCGGCGGTCGGCCCCGTCAGGCGGAAAACTAATGCTACCCTTGAGTTGAATTCCCAGTACCTGCCTAGGAAGAGCCCGAGCAGCAAACAGTTGAAGACCGACGCGGCTGCGGGCGGCGACGACGAAAGTCTAAAGCAATTCGCGAATTATTACTGTACCAACCCTGGGGTACCTGCAATCTCGTTCCAAACCCTGAGGAAATTCCTGCAGGAGGCAAAGGGGCTCAATGAAGTGGTGTGGCTCGCGAGGGACTCCTTCGAAAACCTAGAGGACCTCACCACGTTGCTGGCCAGACTCCTGCGAGACAGAGCCATCAGGGACCCAGCCTTGAGGATGAGGGTCAAGAGGATCTTGGCAAAACTCCGAGACTCGGAGTCTGAGTAACCGCTCACTCATCCTTCCATCCATCCATCCTCCACGAACATGGCAGGTGAGGAAACAACCTGGAGGGCGTTGGGCTACTCCGTGTCGACCCTTAACGTACGATCGGTAAAGAGAAAACGGAAGTGGGCCCTGGGAAGTGGGAAGCTGACCACGTTCCTGAACACCACGGAGCCGGACGTAGTACTGCTGCAGGAGACCAATACCTCCGACGTGCCCCTGCAGACGCTCCCACAGCTCCTACACTTCTGCCCACCCACGACTCCGCAATCCGGCACCGCCATCGGCATAAGGAGGAACCTAAGAACATCCGTGGTGACACCGACGGTCGTGTTCGAGGGGCACGCCCTCGCGGTCACCCTAGACCTTCCGCAGAGCGAGGGGGAACGCTCACCCTCCTCCTCCACTCCGTGTATGGGCCGCACGATCAAAGGCTCGCCATCTCCCTCGTCGACGCCCTCAGGGACCAGCTGACGGTTTTTCGTCAAGCCAACCTCGGTCACTACGCCTTCGTCGTCATAGGGGGCGACTATAACGTGACTCTTTCTCCCGTCACAGACAGGACTTCGGGCAAGGAGAGGCACCCGGCGTACGCCACCGAACTGCGATCGCTCGTGCGGGATTTTGATCTGGTCGACGCCTGGTCCGAGCTGAGGCCCAGAGCGCCGGGCTACACTAACCCCTCTACATCTACATCTACATTAATACCCTACAAGCCACCTTTCGGCGTGTGGCAGGGGGTGTAAACACCAGTCGAATCTAAATTACTTCCTTATTCGGTAATTGTCACGTATTGTTCGCGGAAAGAATGAATCTCTAAAACGATTCGTCCTAGCATCTATTTCTCTTAACTTACGGTCATTATCGGATCGACCGAGGTAGCAGGGGGGTTGATACCGAGTGTATCTTCGGAAAATGTAGTTTCCCTGAATTTATTAAGGAATCGCAGCCTAGCTTCCAATCTCCTTTCTTTCAAGGATTCCCAACCTACGTCTGAGAGCATTTTTGTAACGCTTGCTTTTTTACCGTAGCATTTCTTAACAAAACGAACCGCTTTACGCTGCACTTTCTCGAGTTCGCGGGTACACGTTTCATCTGCCGGATCCCATATACTTGCCGCATATTCCAGAAGGGGTCTGACCAAGGTAAAATAACATCGCTCTCTCACCTTTTCATCGCATTTACCGACAATACGCTTTACAAAGCCAAGTCTTTTACTTGCTTTGCCGCAGATTTTTCGAATATGCGTGCTCCAATTTAAGTTATTAGTAATGTTGATCCCGAGATATTTAACTGAATCTACTACTTTGATACTAATTCCATTAATTTTGTATGGGTGATTTGGACGCATTTTTTTCTTTTCGAAGAAATTAACTACGGAGCATTTACCTACGTTAATATCTAATTCCCATTTTTCGCACCACCTTTGGATAAGGACTAAATCGTTTGAGAGAGATGTCCGGTCTTCCTCATTTGTCATTTCCCTATATATAACCGAGTCATCCGCAAATATACTCACATTAATAACTATCTCGTCACTCAAGTCATTGATATAAATAAGGAAAAGAAGAGGTCCAATTACACTGCCTGGAGGTACGCCAGAGGTAACTTTGACTCTATTTGAGCTAACGCCATCCAGTACTACTTGTTGTTCCCTCTCGTAGAGAAAATCCTTAACCCAGTCGACTACTTCCTTGTTAATTGCCCGCTAGTTTTAGTTTGTGAATTAGTTTGTAGTGGACTCTATCGAATGCTTTTTTGAAATCTAGGAAAATAGCGTCCACTTGCTTTTTACATTCGGCAGACTTTAAGATATCGTGTACAAATAGAGCAAGTTGGGTTTCACATGATCGGGATTTTCGAAAACCATGCTGGTTTGAGTCGAGGAATTCATTTCTATCTAAAAATCCCATGATTGAGCTTACGACGATGTGTTCCATTACCTTTCCGGACAGAGAAGTTAATGATATGGGTCTATAATTTCCTGGGTTCTCCTATAATCCGCTTTTGTAAACAGGAGTAATATTAGCTAATTTCCAATAGGATGGGACCCTCCAGAAGCTCGCGAGCCAGGCTGGACCGCCTCTACGTATCTGCGGACAGGGTCCACGACGCGACGACCATCAAGACCTTACCATCCTTCACAGACCACAGGGCCGTCTCCCTGACGGTGCCCCTCAGATTCGAGCGGTCGAGGCGTCCCTATTGGCGCTTCGAAAACGTACTGCTCGAGGACGAGGCGTACGTCAGGCACGCGAGGGACCTCGTACGAGCCCTCTGTCAGGAAAGACGCGACACCGAGATGGATTCGCACTCGGGTTGGGAAATAATCAAGTCCGAAGTGAAGGAGCACGCCATCGCCTACGCCGCCGACAGGAGAAGGGGAAGGACGGGGCCCGAGCAGACCACTCTCCTGTAGGAGCAAGCCCACGCCTTCGCGGCAAGGAACGGTTGGGAGTCTATCCTCGCCAACGATCGCCCCGCTGCCACACACGTCGCTCGCTGGGCGACCATAACGTCGCCGAGACCACTCGGCAAACTCCACATCGACGGGCGGAACGTCGAAGAGCACGCGGAAGTCGCCCAGCACGTTCGAGACTACTACGCGGAGCTGTTTCAGTCTCCAGACGACGGCGACGACGATTTCGAGGTGGAACGGAACGATTTCTTCCGGCCCCTCGACCGACTGCAAGTCGCTGAGAGAAAGCGGCTGGACCTACCCATCTCCTTCGTCGAACTGCACGAGGCGCTCAAGGCGCTGCAGAGAGGCAAGGCCCCCGGGATCGACGGTCTCACCCCGGAGCTCTAACTCCGCTTGTGGGACGTCCTGCGTCTCCCCTTCTGCGCTATGGTCGAGGCGTCTCTGCGGAGCGGAAGGCTTCCCAGGACGACGAGGACTGCGGTCGTCGGGCTCCTGCCCAAGGGTGGCGACGCCCTGGACATCGGAGGATGGCGGCCGATATCCATCATGACGGCCGACTGTAAAATCGTAGCCAAGGCGATCGCCAACCGCGTCAGAGCGGTCATGCCCGCCCTCACGTTGTGGGAGCAGAGTTACTGCGTCCCGGGTCGCACCATTTTCGACCCTATCGCCACCATCCGCGACGTCGTCCGCCTGAAGAACCGAAGACTCCAACCCCTCGCGATACTGTCCTTGGACCAGTCCAAGGCGTTTGACAGGGTGAGGCATCGTTACCTCTTCGCGGTTCTGGCGGCGTTGGGACTTGGGACAACATCCCTCATCTGCTCCGCACCCTCTACGCCGACGCGACGTGCATGGTGAGACTGGCGGGCGGACTCACCTCACCGATACCGGTCACCAGCGGAATTAGGCAGGGATGCCCAATGTCAGGACTGCTGTACTCCCTTGCGATCGAACCCCTGGTGAGGAAACTTAAGTCTACCCTCGCGGGAGCGGCACTACCGCAGGACACGCGCCTGGCCGCGTGTGCGTATGCCAACGACATTAACGTCTTCGTCGACCGCGAGGAGGATTTCCACAAGATCTTGCCGGCCTTTAAAGAATACTCAAGAAGGAGCGGAGCCCGCCTCAACAAAGAGAAGTGCCGGGGGCTGTGGGTCGGAACTTGGACCACCCGAGGTAATCGATCACTCGGATTTGAGGGGCGTCGCGACGGCGCCAATTTCCTGGGACGCTACGTGGACAACCGTACAAGGGCTGAGAGAACGGCGCTGGAGAAGGAAAAATACGTGAAGATAGACACCGCTACCACTCGGTGGAAACCTAAGATTGCCTCCATGTCCCTCCGCGGCAGGGTCCTCGCTATCAACCAATTCGTCGCCCCCAGGATCTGGCACCTGGTCCAGACGTTCACGCCGTCCGCTACCGCCGTCAAGGAGATCCAGCGTAGACTCGTCCGTTTCGTCGGGAACGGGCGGAAGCACTGGGTCTCCGTCGAAAAACTCACGGCGCCAGTCGACCAGGGGGACTGGGACTGGTAGACGTGGAGACCAAGTTACTGGGGTACCGCTTCATCACGGCGCAGAGGATGCACCTCCACGAGGGCACGTCCACGTGGCAACGCGTGTCATCCGCGCTCCTGAGCGACGTGCTGGCCGGTCCGGACATCATCATCTCCCTGTCGAACAACAGACCGTTCCGGGAAGTGGCGCACTCGGATGGTTACCACCAGTCCGTGGCACGAGCCTGGAGGCTCCTTTGGCCGAGTCGACCTCGGTCACCTAGTAGCCAGGAACCAACCGACGGGCCGCTCGAATTCCTGTTCGACAGAGCCCTTTCGAAAACGGAGCGAAGACTGCCTCTGTCGAAGAGAGAGGCGTACAGGGAGTTCTTGCACCTACGAAACAGGGACGTCTGGCCGTTAAGGGGAAAGCGAGACGAAGAGCCGATCAACTGGTGGGAAATGAGGGCTTGGCCGACCCTTGGACACCACGCCGACGCGGCCTGGCGTTTCGCCCACGGTGCCTGGGCGGACGCTGTTTTCCTCCACTGGGCCGGAATCAGGCCGGACGGGCTCTGCCCGTGGTGCCCAGACGAGGTCGGGGACGACCGGCACCTGCTATTTGGCTGCCGAAAGTCGAAGCCCGTCTGGGGAGCCGTGACCGGTGCGATCAAGCGGATCACCGAGAGAGCGGTGATCCTCGTCAGAGATCTTTTCGCCGGCCTCAAACCCGCAGGTACCGCCGACAAGCGACATTGCGCCCTCTCGAACTTCCTCATCAACCTCACGAAAGGCGTCGTGTATAACGAGTTGACGTTGTACATGCGAGGCAAGAGGGCGCACGTCGATAACCTCGTCGCCTTCAGCAACGCCCTCAGGAGCCGACTGGTGTCGGAAGGTGGAAGAGCGAATCTGAACGGAACGAAAGCGGCACACATCCGGTTCTGGGCGCATGAGGGTTACCTACTCGATCCCGAAACGGGCAGTTTAAAAGAGTCGTGCAAGCTTCTGGCACCGTCATAGCCATCATCATCATCATCATCACCATCATCATCGTCGGCGTCTCACGCACATGCGAACGACACTCACCGACACCAACCACAACAGCACACGTTTAGCTTCCAGACTCTGGAATAGGGTGGGGGGAACGGGGACTGGGGTAGTTGGGCAGGGGCGGGGGGCAGGGGCAGTGGGGCTGGGGCAGAGGGGCCAAGGTAGTGGGAGGGGGGTTTGGGGGGAGGGTCGCGGGGGAACGGGATTGGGTGGGTTAGAGTGGAGGGTGGGTGAGGGCTGGGGGGTTGGGAATTTGTTAGGGTCGAGGGAAACCAGGTTGAACCCTGGCGAACTCGGCGAGGGGGGTTCTCGGGATTATTTAGGAAGGTAGGACGGCCGCACTGGGAAAAATGGGAATGAGATATCAATGTAGGTTAATTCTCCGTAGTTAATTTCACAAAAAAATTGCGTCCAAATCACCCGTACAAAATTAATATCTAATACCTCAGGATCAACATTACTAGTAACGTAAATTAAAGCACGCATATATAAAAAATCTGCGGAAAAGCAAGTAAAAGGCTTGGCCTCTAACTTGCTTTTCATATTGTCGGTAAATGCGAGGAAAGGTGAGTGAGCGATGTTATTTTCCCTTGGTCAGACCCTTTTAAGAATGTGCGGCAAGTATATGGCGGATGAAACGTGTACTCGCGAACTCGAAAAAGTACAGCGTAAAGTGGTTCGTTCTGTTCAAAGTGCTACGGTAAAAAAGTACAAAATCGCTCTCAGACGTAGGTTAGGAATCCTTCACTTGACTAGTTTTTTTATTTATATGCTGGGGTAGGTGAGGCGCATTTGCCTCTACCCCAGCAGCTCTCCAAGTTATTACAAAGATCGTACATTTTGTTTAGTCAAGTACAATAGTATATAAATAAATAAATACATAAATATACAATAAATAAGAGTATAAAATTGTAAATATGTGAATAAAAGTTTTCATAAAATACAAATAAATGCAAGGTAAAAAACTAATAGAAACACCTTTGGATACATAAGTAAATAAATAAGTAAAAGTGCTAAAAATGGTACATAAAAACAAGGTAAAAAATATTACGACTGTTAAAAAACACCTTGAGGTATATGAGTAAATAAGTTGGTAAAACGTACATGAAACAAGGTGAAAAAATCTCCCCTATTAAAAAGCACCTTGAAAAATTTAAATAAATACATAGATAAAGATGCGATTGGTGTAAAAACAAGGTGAAAAACATTTCAAATGTAAAAACCACCTTGAGATAAATAAATATATACATTGGTAAAAGTGCTATGCACGGTATATAACAACAAGGTGAAAAAGGTCTCAACCGTTAAAAAAAAATTTAAAAAAATAAGGTAAAAACATAAATAAAAGTGTAAGTGGTATAAAAACAAGTTGAAAAAGTCTTCACTGTTAAACTACACCTTGAAAACAAAACTAAATAAAACATGGATAAAAGTGCTGGATATATAAAAACAAGGTGAAAAACATTTAACCTGTTAAAAAACACCTTGAAAATAAATAAATAACAGAATAAAAGTACTGAATATGTAAAAAACAATGTGAAAAAATCTTCACTGTTAAAAGAAACCTTGAAAATTAAAAAAAAAAATAAATGGGTACAAGTCTGATCACTGTACATAGAAGAAGGTGAAAATGATAAACAATTGATAAACAACACCTTGAGAAGTGAAATACACAGAATAAAACCAAGTGCTGATGCACTGTATAGACACAAGGTCAAGTTAAAATGTATAAAGGGATCTCAACCGTTAAGACACGTTGAAATAAATAAATAGGCAAAGAAAAGCGGGATAAAAGAACTCAAACAGTTAAAACCACAAAGAATTAAATAACAGTAGACGATAACAAAATACTGACGAACAGAAACACACACCCACACACTGTCACTATTAAACTAAAGTTTCATCGTCCTTAATATCATTACACAACACGGGTAGCTGGGATGTAGGAAACTATAAGGTCAATAAATAGATAAATAAATAAATATATAAAAAGACTCCCCATCAGCATTACTGTGTCGTGTACCGCCGGAGGAGGTGCTTCTCTAACTTCCCCCGCCTTGAAACAGGCCCGCAGCTCCGGTGAGATGTTAGAGGTATCATTGCAGATAAGCAAGATGTAACTGTTTGAAAAAATAAAAAATCGCAGTATTTAAAATTACTCAAAATCTATTAATTTATTGAGTAGTTGTAATTATATTTCATACTGTACATGCAAGGGTTTTGGGATATCATAGCAAATAAGCGGGATATAAGTGTTTGAAAAAAAATTCGAATTTTTTAAAATTGCTCCGAATCAAAATCCATTAATTCAAATGAAAGCAATAGTAATTGTCTTTCCTGTACATGCAAGGGCTTTGCGATATAATTGCAAATAAGCGAGATATGAGGGTTTGAAAAAAGTAAAAAATCGAATTTTTTAAATTGTAATTTTGATTTGTTGATTTTGTAATAATTATCATCAATAATAGTCAAAAATTATGTTAGATATTACAGATAGGATATAAAGGCAAAATGAAATAAAAAAATTGCATTTTCAATAAAATTATCCGTTTTCGTTGCTTTTTATTCAAATCTTGATTAAATGTGGTAAATAATCAATTTTATCAATAAATGAGCGAAAAAAGCAACAAAAACGGATAATTTTAGCGAAAATTCAAATTTTTCCTCTATTTTGCCTTTATTTCCTACATTTAATCAAATTATGAGCGAAAAACGCAACGAAAACTGATAATTTTAGCGAAAATTCAATTTTTTTCCTCTATTATGCCTTTAGTTCCTACATTTAATCAAATTATGAGCGAAAAATGCAACGAAAACTGATAATTTTAGCAAAAATTCAATGTTTTCCTCTATTTTGCCTTTATTTCGTACATTTAATCAAATTATGAGCGAAAAAGCAAACGAAAACTGATAATTTTAGCGAAATTTCAATTTTTCTCCTCTATTTTGCCTTTATTTCGTACATTTAATCAAATTATGAGCAAAAAAAGCATCGAAAACTGATAATTTTAGCGAAAATTCAATTTTTTTCCTCTATTTTGCCTTTATTTCCTACATTTTATCAAATTATGATAAAAAAAAGCATCGAAAACTGATAATTTTAGCGAAAATTCAATTTTCTTTCCGCTATTTTGCCTATATTTCCAACATTTAATCAAATTATGAAAGAAAATTAGCAACGAAAACTGATCATTTTACCAGGAATTCAATTTTTTTCCTCAAATTTAATTTTATTTCCAACATTTAATCAAATTATGAATGAAAAAAGCTACGAAAACAGATTATTTTAGCGAAAATTCATTTTTTTCCTCAATTTTGCCATTATTTCCCACATTCAATCAAATTGTGAGCAAAAAAAGCAACGAAAACAGATAATTTTAGCGAAAATTCAATTTTTTTCCTCTATTTTGCCATTATTTCCCACATTTAATCAAATTATGAATAAAAAAAGGTACCAAAACAGATTATTTTAGCGAAAATTCATTTTTTTCCTCAATTTTACCATTATTTCTTGCATTTTATCAAATTGTGAGCAAAAAAAGCAACGAAAACAGATTATTTTAGCGAAAATTCAATTTTTTTCCTCTATTTCTCCATTATTTCCCATATTTAATCCGATTATGAGTCCAAAAAGGCAACGAAAACTGATAATTTTAGCGAAAATTCAAGTGTTTTCCTCTATTTTGCCTTTATTTCCTGCATTTTATTAAATTATGAGCTAAAAAAGCAATAAAAACTAATAATTTTAGCGAAAATTCAATTTTTTCCTGTAATTTGCCTTTATTTCCGACATATAATCAAATTATGAGCGAAAAAAGCAACGAAAACTAATAATTTTAGCGAAAATTAAATTTTTTTCCTCTATTTTGCCTTTATTTCGTACATTTAATCAAATTATGAGCGAAAAAGCATCGAAAACTGATAATTTTATCGTAAATTCAATTGTTTTCCTCTATTTTGCCTTTTTTCTGCATTTTATCAAATAATGAGCGAAAAAAGAAACGAAAAATAAAGAGGTTAGCGAAAATTCAATTTTTTTCCTCTATTATGCCTTTATTTCCTATATTTAATCAAATTATGAGCGAAAAAAGCAAGGAAAACGGATAATTTTAGAAAAAATTCAATTTTTTCCTGTATATTGCCTTTTATTCCTACATTTAATCAAATTAAGCAACGAAAACTAATAATTTTACCGAAAATTCAATTTTTTTCCTCTATTTTGCCTTTATTTCCCACATTTAATTAAATTATGAGCGAAAAAAGCAAGGAAAACGGATAATTTTAGGAAAAATTCAATTTTCTTCCTGTATATTGCCTTTAATTCCTACATTTAATCAAATTCTGAGCGAAAAAAGAAACGAGAAGGGATAATTTAAGCGAAAATTAAATATTTTTCCTCAATTTTGCCATTCTTTCCTACATTTAGTCAAATTTTGAGCGAAAAAAGCTACGAAAACAGATAATTTTAGCGAAAATTCAATTTTTTTTCTCTATTTTGCCATTATATCCCACATTTAATCAAATTATGCGCGAAAAAAGCAACGTAAACATATAATTTTAGCGAAAATTCAATTATTTTCCTTTATTTTGCCATTCTTCCCACCTTTAATCAAATTATGAATGAAAAATCTACGAAAAAAGATTATTTTGGCGAAAATACATTTTTTGCCTCAATTTTGCCATTATTTTCCACATTTAATCAAATTGTGAGCAAAAAAACAACGAAAACAGATAATTTTAGCGAAAATTCAATTTTTTTCCTCTATTTCTCCATTATTTCCCACATTTAATTAAATTATGAGCGAAAAAAGCAACGAAAACGGATAGTTTAAAAAAAAAATTAAATTTTTTTCCTGTATTTTGCCTTTATTTCCTACATTGAATCAAATTAAGCAACGAAAACTAATAATTTTACCGAAAATTCAATTTTTTTCCTCTATTTTGTCTTTATTTCCCACATTTAATTAAATTATGAGCGAAAAATGCAACTAAAACTGATAATTTTAGCGAAAATTCAATTTTTTTTCCTCTATTTTTCCTTTTTCTCTACATTTTTTCAAATTATGAGCGAAAAACGCAACGAAAACTGATAATTTTAGCGAAAATTCAATTTTTTTTCCTCTATTTTTCCTTTTTTTCTACATTTATTCAAATTATGAGCGAAAAAAGCAACGAAAAGTGATAATTTTGGCGAAAATTCAATTTTTTCCTGTATTTAGCCTTTATCTCGTACATTTAATCAAATAAAGAGCGAAAAAAGCAACAAAAACTGAAAACTTTAGCAGAATTCAATTTTTTTCCCTATATTTTGCCTTTATTTCCTACATTTAATCAAATTATGAGCGAAAAATGCAACCAAAACTTATAATTTTAGCGAAAATTCAATTTTTTTTCCTCTATTTTTCCTTTTTTTCTACATTTTTTCAAATTATGAGCGAAAAAAGCAACGAAAAGTGATAATTTTAGCGAAAATTCAATTTTTTTACTCTATTTTGCCTTTATTTCCTACATTTAATCAAATTATGAGCGAAAACAGCAACGAAAACTGATAAATTTAGAGAAAATTTAATTTTCCTCCTTATTTTGCCTTTATTCCCCACATTTATTCAAATTATGAGCGAAAAAAGAAACGAGAAGGGATAATTTAAGCGAAAATTAAATATTTTTCCTCAATTTTGCCATTATTTCCTACATCCTACAAAAGCAATTAAAACGGATAATTTTTAGCGAAATTTCTATTTTTTCATCTATTTACTCGTTGTTTTCCTCATTTTATGACGAAATTACCGAAAAAAGGAACGAAAACGGATAATTATAGCAAATGTTTATTTTTTCCTCTATTTACTCGTTTTTTTTCCTCATTTTATGACGAAATTTCCAAAAAAAGGGACGGAAACGGATAATTTTAGCGAAATTTATATTTTTTTCCTCTATTTCCTCGTTTTTTCTCCTCATTTTATGACGAAATTACCGAAAAAAGGGACGAAAACAGATTATAATAGCGAAATATTTTTTTCCTCAATTTAGGACGAAATTACCGAAAAAAGGGACGAAAACGGATAATTTTTGCGAATTTTCTATTTTTTCCTCACTTTACTCGTTTTTTTTCCTCATTTTATGACGAAATTTCCAAAAAAGGGACGAAAACGGATAATTTTAGCGAAATTTCTATTTTTTCTTCTATTTACTCGTTTTTTTCCCTCATTTTATGACGAAATTACCGAAAAAAGGGACGAAAACGGATAATGTTAGCGAAATCTCTATTTTTTCCTCTATTTACTCTTTCCTTTTCTCATCATTTTATATTGATATTGCCGAAAAAAGGGACGAAAACGGATAATTTTTAGCGAAATTTCTATTTTTTCATCTATTTACTCCTTTTTTTCCTCATTTTATGACGAAATTACCAAAAAAAGGGACGAAAATGGATAATTTTAGCGTAATTTCTATTTTTTCTCTATTTACTCGTTTTTTTTCCTCATTTTATGTCGAAATTACCGAAAAAAGGGACGAAAACGGATAATTTTAGCGAAATTTCTATTTTTTTTCCTCAATTTACTCGTTTTTGTTCCTCATTTCATGACGAAATTACCGAAAAAAGGGACAAAAACGGATAATCTTTGCGAAATTTCTATTTTTTCCTCTATTTACTCGTTTTTTTCTCATTTTATGACTAAATCACCAAAAAAAGGGACGAAAACGGCTAATTTTACCGAAATTTTTATTTTTTTCCTCAATTTACACGTTTTTTTCTTCCTTTTATGACGAAATTATCGAAAAAAGGGACGAAAACGGATAATTTTAGCGAAAATTCTATTTTTTCCTCTATTTACTCGTTTTTTTCATCATTTTATGTCGAAATAACCGAAAAAAGGAACGATAACGGATAATTTTAGCGAAATTTTTATTTTTTTCCACAATTTACTCGTTTTTTTCCTCATTTTATGACGAAATTACCGAAAAAAGAGACGAAAATGGATAATTTTAGCGAAATTTCGATTTTTTCCTCTATTTACTCGTTTTTTTCCTCATTTTATGACGAAACTACCGAAAAAAGGGACGAAAATAGATAATTTTAGCAAAATTTCTATTTTTTCCTCTGTTTACTAGTTTTTTTTTCCTCATTTTACGACGAAATTACCGAAAATAGGGACGAAAACGGATAATTTTAGCGAATTTTTTTTTCCACATTTTATGACGAAATTCCCGAAAAAAGGGACGAAAACGGATAATATTAGCGAAATGTCTATTTTTTCCTTTATTTACTCGATTTTATCTCATTTTATGAAGAAATTACCGAAAAAAGGGTCGATATTGGATAATTTAGCGAAATTTCTATTTTTTCCTCTATTTACTCGTTTTTTTCATTATTTAATGACAAAATTACCGAGAAAAGGGACGAAAACAGATAATTTTAGCGAGATTTCTATTTTTTCCTCTATTTACTCGTTTTTTTCATCATTTTATGTCGAAATAACCGAAAAAAGGAATGAAAACAGATAATTTTAGCGAGATTTCTATTTTTTCCTCTATTTACTCGTTTTTTTCATCATTTTATGTCGAAATAACCGAAAAAAGGAACGAAAACGGATAATTTTAGCGAAATTTCTATTTTTTCCTCTATTTACTCGTTTTTTTTCCTCATTTTATAACGATATTACCGAAAAAAAGGACGAAAACGGATAATTTTAGCGAGATTTCTATTCTTTCCTTTATTTACTCGTTCCTATTTTCATCATTATATAACGATATTACCGAGAAAAAGGACGAAAACGGATAATTTTAGCGAAATTTCTATTTTTTTCCTCTATTTATTCGTTTTTTTTTCATCATTTTACGACGAAATTACCAAAAAAAGGGACGAAAACGGATAATTTTAACAAAATTTCTATTTTTTTCCTCTATTTACTCGATTTTTTTCCACATTTTATGACGAAATTACCGAATAAAGGGACGAAACAGATAATAATAGCTAAATTTTTTTTTCCTCAATTTATTTGTTTTTTTTCCACATTTTATGACGAAATTACAGAAAAAAAGGACGAAAACGAATAATTTTAGCGAATTTTCTAATTATCTTTCGATATACTCGTTTTTTTTCCTCATTTTATGACGAAATTACCGAAAAAAGTGACGAAAACGGATAATTTTTGCGAAATTTTTATTTTTTCCTCTATTTACTCGTTTTTTTCCTCATTTCATGACGAAATTACCGAAAAAAGGGTTGAAAACGGATAACTTTAGCGAAATTTCTATTTTTTTCCTCCATTTGCTCGTTTTTTTTGTTCATTTTATGACGAAATAACCTTGAAAAGGGACGAAAACGGTGAAATTTAGCGAAATGTTTATTTTTTTCCTCAATTTACTCGTTTTTCTTCATCATTTTATCACGAAATTACCAAAAAAAGGGACGAAAACGGATAATTTTAACGAAATTTCTATTTTTTTCCTTTATTTACTCGATTTTTTTCCACATTTTATGACGAAATTACCGAATAAAGGGACGAAAACGGATAATTTTAGATAAATTTTTATATTTTTTCCCAATTTACTCGTTTTTTTTCATTATTTAATGACAAAATTACCGAGAAAAGGGACGAAAACGGATAATTTTTGCGAAATTTCTATTTTTTCCTCTATTTACTCGTTTTTTATATCATTTTATGACGAAATTACCGAAAAAAGGGACGAAATGGATAATTTTAGCGAAATTTCTATTTTTTCCTTTATTTACTCGTTCCTATTTTCATCATTTTATAACGATATTTCCGAAAAAAAGGACGAAAACGGATAATTTTAGGGAAATTTCTATTTTTTTCCTCTATTTATTCGTTTTATTTTCATCATTTTATGACGAAATTACCGAAGAAAGGGACGAATTCTGATAATTTAAGCGAAATTTCTATTTTTTCCTCTATTTACTCGTTTTTTTTCATCATTTAATGATGAAATTACCGAAAAAAGGGACGAAAACTGATAATTTTAGCGAAATTTTTATTTTTTTTATAAATTTACTCGTTTTTTTTCCTATTTTATGTCGGAATTACCGATAAAAAGGACGAAAACGGTTAATTTTTGCGAAATATCTATTTTTTCCTCAATTTACTCGTTTTTTTTCCTCACTCTATGACGAAATTACCGATAAAAGGGACGAAAACGGATAATTTTAGCGAAATTTCAATTATTTCCTCTTTTTACTCGTTCTTTTTCCTCATTTTATGACGAAATTACCGAAAAAAGAGACGAAAACGGATAATTTTAGCGAAATTTCTATTTTTTCCTCAATTTATTCGTTTTTTTTCCTCATTTTATGACGTAATTACCGAAAAAAGGGAAGAAAATGGATCATTTAAGCAAGATATCTATTTTTTCCTCTATTTACTCGTTTTTTTCCTCATTTTATGACGAAATTACCGAAAAAAGGGACGAAAACGGATAATTTTGGCGAAATTTCTATTTTTTCCTCTTGTTCCGGCCGACGTGCCGTTGAGAAATTTTAAATCTCCCTCCTAATCTCCCTCCTACTCCCTTACCCATCATACATCACGGCAAAAGACGGTGAGAGGAGCAGAGGGACGGCGGGGAGAGGACGGGCAGAAGAATTCGGGGACTCTTCGCGGGCTGTTCTCCGCCAAACCCCACCATAGCCAGCTCTCAACTTTATTTGTCTTTTTCAAACATTTTATTGTGTACACGTACGGCAATACATGTTTTTTGGGTCTGATTTGTTCTTTTTATTCCATGTAAACGGCCTCGTGTCGCAAACATTTTGGTGCCGAAACCCGGGAGCTGGCGGTTGAAGTGAGGTTGTCTATTTCTTCTCCTTTGCTGAAATGTCCGACTCTGACGAGTCAAATCGGCGCGGAGCCACTACCCGTGAGCAATTTGACGCCCGTTTGAGACTTCTGAGGAAAAGACGAGGTATTTTCTGCTCTACGATCGAAAAGGCTCATTATCTAGCCGATAATTTAAATAAATTGGGATCTGAAATTTTGTCGTCCCCTGACGTTGGCATATTTCGTGCTCGTTGTGCACACCTCTCGGAGGTGTACACGTCATTTCAAATGGCTCAAAGTAAAATCTTAGATTATTGTCATGCTTGTAATCAGCCAGAAAGTTTTAAGATTGATAGTGATCTGATGGATGAGGTTGAAAATAAGTACTATTTTGTGTTGTCAGTTCTTGACATTGTTAACTCTATGTCCGACACACCCATCGCTGAGTCTAAGGTGAAAGGCCAGTCCACTGTTTCCACTCTTCCTCAGAAATGTCGCCTTCCATCAATTGACGTTCCGCAGTTCTCAGGTTCGTTCGCTGAATGGCAGTCTTTTCGTGATCTTTTTATGTCTGTCGTTCATAATAGAGATGATGTAAGCGACATAGAAAAATTTAGTTATTTGAAAACCGCTCTGAAAGGAGACGCCTTGTCCTTAATAATGGCTGTGCCGTTCGGCGGAATCCATTACGAAACTGCATTAAAAGAACTTTTTGATCATTATGATAACCCACGGGTTTTGGGTTTTAGCTATTTAGACAAATTGTTGGCGTTTCCTGCAAACCATACCGATTCTCTCAAAAATATTGTCACATTTGTTAGTACCTTTTCAGAGAGTCACGCTGCATTGAAATCTCTCAACATTCCCGACTTGGGGGAATTTATTTTGTTTAGATTGGCTGCTCGTGTCATTGACAGTGATTTGATGGCGCAATTTGAGCGATCTGTGTCGGGAGGAGAGTTTCCCTCTATTTCACAGCTCTTGGTGTTCCTAAAGAAGCATATCAAGGTTTTACAATCTTCCACATCTAACACTCACCGAACCTTATCGTCGCGGACTGCCAGGTCTAATCGGGTGATTCTATCCACTTGTAATTTGGCAACAAGGGCGCGTGATACTTACTCCATTAATAATAGTCGCTGTCCCCTTTGTACTTCTGATCATCTCCTTCACAAATGTCCTAAATACCACGAGATGGAAATCGGACAACGAATTAGTTTTGTCAAGTCCAAATCATTGTGCCTTAATTGCCTAAGGTCTGGACATTGGGCTTCGAAATGCCGTTCCAAAAATTTCTGTTGTAATATTTGTAAGCGTTATCATCACACGTCTCTTCACCTGTCTCGTGAACTGCAGGAGAGCACCAATTCAACTCAGGTGCTCCCCCATTCAACTCATGAGAACAGGAGTGTTCGCGAGCCACATGGTTCTGTGAATAATTTCGGCTCCGCCCTGCCTTCGCCTCATGAGTCGTCTTCACGGTCGGCATCGTCTTCCGCGATATTTTCCTCGATCGTTCGAACTAATCTTTCACGGACAGTCATCTTGGGAACCGCAGTTGTATTAATTGAAGCGGGAAATGGGACTTTTGAGCCCATTAGGGCCTTGATTGATTCCGGGTCGCAAATCTCCGCAATTTCCTCCGCTGCTGTCGAACGCCTGGGGTTGACCGTAGCTGATTATCAGGGCAAACTCTTTGGCCTAGCTCAAACACCATTAAGAAAGCCTCAAGGACTTGTCTCCTGTGCGCTTGTTCCTCGAAATGCATCATCGCCTATGCTACGCACAAATGCTGTGGTTATTCCGGAAATAATGAATAAACTTCCGACCGCTCCTCTTCCCTCATGTATTTTTCAAAGTTTTGTCAGTCTTCCCCTCGCAGATCCGGCGTTTGATAAACCATCGCCCGTAGACTTCTTACTGGGGATGGATTTATTCCCCCACCTTTGCCTCGGTGGGCGGAAGAAATCATCAAATTCAGACGTGGTTGCTGTTGAGTCAATTTTCGGATGGGTGATTATGGGAAGTATCCAATCTATATCACAATCACATTCGGATGACACTGGGTCTTTCGCTGTGTCTGAGGAGAAAGATATTCATTATGTTTTGAAGAAGTTTTGGGAGGTAGAGGATGTGTCGGCTGAAATTAATCGTGATCCGGAGGAATTACTATGCGAGGAATTATTTAAAAGCACTCATTACCGAGATTCTAGTGGAAGATATGTCGTTTCACTGCCTTTCAAGGAACTTTCTCCCTCATTAGGGGAATCCTATTCTTACGCGGCCTCGAGGTGGATTAATTCGGAACGCCGACTCAGTCAGAAATGGCAAGGCAAATATACTGAATTTATGAATGAATACGAATCGTTGGGACATATGTCTAAATCGAAAAGTCGGGGTTTGTATTATTTGCCGCATCATGCTGTTTACAAGTCTCATGCAGACAGCTCGAAGATTAGAGTGGTATTTGATGCCTCGGCGCGCGCATCATCAGGTAAATCACTGAATGATGTATTGTTGACCGGCCCAAAGCTTCAGGGTGATATCTTTGATATATTAACAAGTTTTCGAACGCATGCTATAGCGTTTATAGCAGATATCGCTAAAATGTATCGCCAAATTAAACTCAATCCGAATGATTGTCGTTACCAACATATTTTGTGGCGAGAGAATCCTTCTGTCTCACTCGAAGATTTTGAATTGCAAACCGTTACTTACGGAATAGTTTCTTCGCCGTTTTTAGCCATTCGTGTTTTGCATCAATTGGCTGAGGACGAAGGACACAAGTTCCCACGCGCTGCGGCAGTACTCCGACGCGACACCTACGTTGACGATATAGTTACCGGAGCTGATTCACTGTCTGATGCTTTGGAATTACAGCGTCAACTAATTGGTTTGCTTGCCTCCGGCGGATTTCCTTTGGGGAAGTGGGCCAGTAATTCCTCCGAGTTACTAGTTAATCTTTCAGAGGAGGAATGCGTGACGAAGTCTTATTTTGACTCTACAGAACTCTCCCACTTGAAGGTTTTAGGTTTGTTTTGGTCACCTAATGATGATAAACTGTCTTATCACGTGAATTTTGATACCATCGTCAACTCGAAAAGGAAACTTTTGTCGAACATCGCAAGGATTTTCGATCCTATTGGGGCCTTAGCTCCATTAGTATTTTGGGCCAAATCATTGATGCAGTTATTGTGGCTTGCGAAGGTGTCATGGGATGATCCTCTTCCGGAGGGAATAAAGAACCAATGGGACAATTTTGTGTCACAAAGCCATCACCTAGCGCACATTCGAATTCCCCGGTACATTTGTTCGCAGTCGCCTTCCGATTACCACTTGCTCGGATTTTGCGATGCTTCCGAAAAGGGGTATAGTGCTGTGGTGTATTTGAAAATAGTACCGACATCAGGAGAAAAGAAGGTTAATTTCCTGGCAGCCAAGACCAAAGTAGCTCCTATAAAATCGTTAACCATTCCAAAATTGGAATTATTGGGAGCCCTTTTATTGGCAAAATTATTGACCCGCCTATCTTCATCACTGCACGAGAAAGTTAGCCTTACTAAAATTTATGCTTGGACTGACTCCCAGATTGTTCTAGCTTGGCTGAGGTTGCCTCCACACACGCTAAAAACATTTGTGGCAAACCGGATTGTAAAGATTCTTGATATGATTCCGCTTTCGTCATGGAATCATATTGAAACTTCAAGGAATCCCGCAGACTGTGCATCGCGCGGACTTACGCCTCGACAGCTGCTCTCGTGCGATCTTTATTGGGAGGGACCAAACTTTCTAAAGGACGATGATGTTCAGTGGTCATTTAAATGCTCTAACCAAAAGGTTGCACCTGATCTTCCTGAATTGAAAGCGCCGGTTTCTTTGATTTGCCTGGTTCAGGATCAAGAATGTCTTTGCAATTGGATGAAAACTTATTCATCCTACGTGAGACTAGTTCGGGTGATGGCGTATATTTTGAGATTCATTGGGGCGATGAAGGGGGAACGAAGAAATACGGGATTGCCGATTGAAGGACCTGAGTGGACTAAAGCTTTATTTCGGTTGGTGAAATTGGAACAACGTTTTCACTTCCGATCTATTATTGAGTCACTTCATAAAGGCAATAGCCTACCGCTCAGTATTGCTCGTCTTCGTCCCATATTAGATGACGAGGGAATAATTAGGGTGGGCGGTAGACTCTCCCATTCAAATTTATCCTCTTCTGCTAAGCATCCTATTTTGCTCGCCAAAGATAGCCATCTCTCTCGTTTGATAGTGAAACACCATCACTTGACATCACTTCACGGTGGTCCTCGCGCTGTGGAGGCATTGGTGTGTAGACAATATTGGATTTTATCTGTCAGATCAGTAGTTCGGTCGGAAATCCTGAAATGTGTAGTATGCTCGCGGTATCGAGGTAGGACGTTGCAACCAATTATGGCAGATTTGCCTTCCCCTAGAGTAGTGCCGCAGAGACCCTTTTCCTGCGTCGGTGTGGATTATGGAGGGCCCTTTTCCTATAAATTAAGCGATAGGAAAAACTCTGCCATTGGAAAAGCATATTTATGTTTGTTTGTCTGTCTTGTAACAAAGGCAATCCATTTAGAATTAGTTACATCGCTCTCCACCGCGGCATTCATTGCAGCGCTCCAACGCTTCATCGCACGGCGGGGAATTCCGTGTACAATTTATTCTGATTGTGGTACCAATTTTGTCGGGGCAGATCGCCTTTTGACAGACCTCTACCGATTAATAAGATCCTTCGCCCATAGGGAAGCATTGACTCTGATTTATCCGGAGTCAGGAATAACTTGGAAATTTAATCCCCCAGCCGCACCGCATTTTGGGGGCATATGGGAGGCAGGGATCAAATCCGTAAAATATCATCTGCGTAGATGTCTCAACGGCCAAACTTTAAAATTTGAAGAGTTTGTCACACTCTTTTGTAAAGTTGAAGCTGTGCTGAATTCCCGACCTCTGACAGCTAAGTCTTCAGATCCTGAAGAAATCGATTGTTTGACCCCTGGTCATTTCCTTGTCGGTCGACCTTTGATAGGATTGCCGGGGAATACTTCAGAGCAGGCGATCAATCTGCCCACTCGATGGAGACTCCTAGAGCAAACGTACCAACACTTTTGGAGGCGATGGTCGCAGGAGTATTTGCATACGTTACAACAGCGGTCCAAATGGACAAAAGAAAGTAAAAACCCGGAAATCGGAGAATTAGTTCTTGTGCGAGATTCTAATCTCCCTCCTTCTCTTTGGAAGATGGGGCGAATTACTGATATTTTTCCTGATTCTGAAGGTGTTGTTAGGATTGCAGGAATTAAGACCTCATCAGGAACATTGAGGAGACCAGTCGTGAAACTGGTCCCATTACCAAATTAATTAAGTAACATTTATTTTTTCTCTTTTCAGTTGATTGATCCGGAGTAGACAATTTCTTTGTATGTCTCATTATTTTTATCTTCCCTTTCCATATCCATTGTCCTTTCCATGGCCTAACCTAATACCTTTTGAGTCTCTCTGACGGGCCTCTGAGAGTGAAGATTTTCCTTCCTTTTATTTTATTTTATTTTTTTTTTGAAAATTGTTAATTTCGTGTGAAATTCACGGTGGGCGGTGTGTTCCGGCCGACGTGCCGTTGAGAAATTTTAAATCTCCCTCCTAATCTCCCTCCTACTCCCTTACCCATCATACATCACGGCAAAAGACGGTGAGAGGAGCAGAGGGACGGCGGGGAGAGGACGGGCAGAAGAATTCGGGGACTCTTCGCGGGCTGTTCTCCGCCAAACCCCACCATAGCCAGCTCTCAACTTTATTTGTCTTTTTCAAACATTTTATTGTGTACACGTACGGCAATACATGTTTTTTGGGTCTGATTTGTTCTTTTTATTCCATGTAAACGGCCTCGTGTCGCAAACACCTCTATTTACCCGTTTTTTTCCTCATTTTATGACGAAATTACCGAAAAAAGGGCCGAAAACGGATAATTTTAGCGAAATGTCTATTTTTTCCTTTATTTACTCTTTTTTTTCCTCATTTTATGACGAAATTACCGAAAAAAGGGCCGAAAACGGATAATTTTAGCGAAATTTCTATTTTTTCCTTTATTTAGTCCATTTTTTCTCATTTTATGACGAAATTACCGAAAAAAGGGTCGATATCGGATAATTTTAGCGAAATTTCTATTTTTTCCTCTATTTACTCGTCCTTTTACCTCATTTTATGACGAAATTACCGGAAAAATGGCCGAAAACGGTTAATTTTAGCGAATTTTTTATTTTTTTTTCTCTATTTACTCGTTTTTTTTCCTCATTTTATGACGATTTTACCAAAAAAACGGACGAAAACGGATAATTTTAGCGAAATTTCTATTTTTTCCTCTATTTACTCGTTTTTTTTCCTCATTTTATAACGATATTACCGAAAAAAAGGACGAAAACGGATAATTTTAGCGAGATTTCTATTTTTTCCTTTATTTACTCGTTCCTATTTTCATCATTTTATAACGATATTACCGAGAAAAAGGACGAAAACGGATAATTTTAGCGAAATTTCTATTTTTTTCCTCTATTTATTCGTTTTTTTTCATCATTTTACGACGAAATTACCAAAAAAAGGGACGAAAACGGATAATTTTAACAAAATTTCTATTTTTTTCCTCTATTTACTCGATTTTTTTCCACATTTTATGACGAAATTACCGAATAAATGGACGAAACAGATAATAATAGCTAATTTTTTTTTTCCTCAATTTATTTGTTTTTTTTCCACATTTTATGACGAAATTACAGAAAAAAAGGACGAAAACGAATAATTTTAGCGAAATTTCTATATTTTCCTCTATTTACTCGGTTTTTTTCCTCATTTTATGACGAAATTACCGAAAAAAGGGATGAAAACGGATAATTTTAGCGAAATTTTTATTTTTTACCTCAATTTACACGTTTTTTTTTCCTTTTTTTATGACGAAATTACCGAAAAAAGGGACGAAAACGGAAAATTTTAGCGAAATTTCTATTTTTTCCTCTATTTACTCGTTTTTTTCCTCATTTTATGACGTAATTACCGAAAAAAATGACGAAAATGGATAATTTTAGCAAAAAATCTATTTTTTCCTCTATTTACTCATTTTTTCCCTCATTTTTTGACGAAATTACCGAAAAAAGGGACGAAAACGGATAATTTTAGCGAAATTTCTATTTTTTCCTCTATTTACTCGTCCTTTTACCTCATTTTATGACGAAATTACCGAAAAAATGGCCGAGAACGGATAACTTTCGCGAAATTTCTATTTTTTCCTCTATGTACTCGTTTTTTTTCCTCATTATATGACGAAATTACAGAAAAAAGGGCCGAAAACGGATAATTTTAGCGAAATTTTTATTTTTTTTTCTCTATTTACTCGTTTTTTTTCCTCATTTTATGACGATTTTACCAAAAAAAGGGTCGAAAACGGATAATTTTAGCAAAATTTCTATTTTTTCCTCTATTTACTCGTTTTTTTTCCTCATTTTATGACGATTTTACCAAAAAAAGGGACGAAAACGGATAATTTTAGCGAAATTTCTATTTTTTCCTCTATTTACTCCTTTTTCCTCATTTTATGACGAAATTACCGAAAAAAGGGACGAAAACGGATAATTTTAGCGAAAGTTTTATTTTTTTTTCTCTATTTACCCGTTTTTTTTCCTCTTTTTATGACGATTTTACCAAAAAAAGGGACGAAAACGGATAATTTTAGCCAAATTTCTATTTTTTCCTTTATTTACTCCATTTTTTCTCATTTTATGACGAAATTACCGAAAAAAGGGTTGATATCGGAAAATTTTACCGAAATTTCTATTTTTTCCTCTATTTACTCGTCCTTTTACCTCATTTTATGACGAAATTACCGGAAAAATGGCCGAAAACGGATAAATTTCGCGAAATTTGTATTTTTTCCTCTATGTACTCGTTTTTTTTCCTCATTATATGACGAAATTACAGAAAAGAAGGGCCGAAAACGGGTAATTTTTAGGTAAATTTTTTTTTTTTCTCTATTTACTCGTTTTTTTTCCTCATTTTATGACGATTTTACCAAAAAAAGGGACGAAAACGGATAATTTTAGCGAAATTTCTATTTTTTCCTCTATTTACTCGTTTTTTTCCTCATTTTATGACGTAATTACCGAAAAAAATGACGAAAATGGATAATTTTAGCAAAATATCTATTTTTTCCTCTATTTACTCATTTTTTCCCTCATTTTTTGACGAAATTACCGAAAAAAGAGACAAAAAAGGATAATTTTAGCGAAATTTCTATTTTTTCCTCTATTTACTCGTTTTTTTTCCTCAATTTATGACGAAATTACCGAAAAAAGGGATGAAAACGGATAATTTTAGCGAAATTTTTATTTTTTACCTCAATTTACACGTTTTTTTTCCTTTTTTTATGACGAAATTACCGAAAAAAGGGACAAAAACGGATAATTTTAGCGAAATTTCTATTTTTTCCTCTATTTACCCGTTTTTTTCCTCATTTTATGACGAAATTACCGAAAAAAGGGCCGAAAACGGATAATTTTAGCGAAATTTCTATTTTTTCCTTTATTTACTCCATTTTTTCTCATTTTATGACGAAATTACCGAAAAAAGGGTCGATATCGGATAATTTTAGCGAAATTTCTATTTTTTCCTCTTTTTACTCGTCCTTTTACCTCATTTTATGACGAAATTACCGGAAAAATGGCCGAAAACGGATAACTTTCGCGAAATTTCTATTTTTTCCTCTATGTACTCGTTTTTTTTCCTCATTATATGACGAAATTACAGAAATTTCCTCATTTTATGACGTAATTACCGAAAAAAATGACGAACATGGATAATTTTAGCAAAATATCTATTTTTTCCTCTATTTACCCGTTTTTTTCCTCATTTTATGACGAAATTACCGAAAAAAGGGACGAAAACGGATAATTTTAGCGAAATTTCTATTTTTTCCTCTATTTACTCGTTTTTTTCCTCATTTTATGACGTAATTACCGAAAAAAAATACGAACATGGATAATTTTAGCAAAATATCTATTTTTTCCTCTATTTACTCTTTTTTTTCCTCATTTTATGACAAAAATACCGAAAAAAGGGCCTAAAACGGATAATTTTAGCGAAATTTCTATTTTTTCCTCTATTTACTCGTCCTTTTACCTCATTTTATGACGAAATTACCGGAAAAATGGCCGAAAACGGATAACTTTCGCGAAATTTCTATTTTTTCCTCTATGTTCTCGTTTTTTTTCCTCATTATATGACGAAATTACAGAAAAAAAGGGCCGAAAACGGTTAATTTTAGCGAAATTTTTATTTTTTTTTCTCTATTTACTCGTTTTTTTTCCTCATTTTATGACGATTTTACCAAAAAAACGGACGAAAACGGATAATTTTAGCGAAATTTCTATTTTTTCCTCTATTTACTCGTTTTTTCCTCATTTTATGACGAAATTACCGAAAAAGGGACGAAAACGGATAATTTTAGCGAAATTTCTATTTTTTCCTCCATTTACTCGATTTTTTCTCATTTTATGACTAAATTACCATAAATAGGGACGAAAACGGAAAATTTTAGCGTAATTTCTATTTTTTCCTCTATTTACTCGTTTTTTTTCCTCATTTTATGACGAAATTACCGAAAAAAGGGATGAAAACGGATAATTTTAGCGAAATTTTTATTTTTTACCTCAATTTACACGTTTTTTTTCCTTTTTTTATGACGAAATTACCGAAAAAAGGGACGAAAACGGAAAATTTTAGCGAAATTTCTATTTTTTCCTCTATTTACTCGTTTTTTTCCTCATTTTATGACGTAATTGCCGAAAAAAATGACGAAAATGGATAATTTTTAGGTAATTTTTTTTTTTTCTCAATTTACTCGTTTTTTTTCCTCATTTTATGACGATTTTACCAAAAAAAGGGACGAAAACGGATAATTTTAGCGAAATTTCTATTTTTTCCTCTATTTACTCGTTTTTTCCTCATTTTATGACGAAAATACCGAAAAAAGGGACGAAAACGGATAATTGTAGCGAAATTTCTATTTTTCCTCTATTTACTCGATTTTTTCTCATTTTATGACTAAATTACCGTAAATAAGGACGAAAACGGAAAATTTTAGCGAAATTTCTATTTTTTCCTCTATTTACTCGTTTTTTTTCCTCAATTTATGACGAAATTACCGAAAAAAGGGATGAAAACGGATAATTTTAGCGAAATTTTTATTTTTTACCTCAATTTACACGTTTTTTTTCCTTTTTTTATGACGAAATTACCGAAAAAGGGACGAAAACGGATAATTTTAGCGAAATTTCTATTTTTTCCTCTATTTACCCGTTTTTTTCCTCATTTTATGACGAAATTACCGAAAAAAGGGCCGAAAACGGATAATTTTAGCGAAATTTCTATTTTTTCCTCTATTTACTCGTTTTTTCCTCATTTTATGACAAAATTACCGAAAAAAGGGACGAAAACGGATAATTTTAGCGAAATTTCTATTTTTTCCGCTATTTACTCGACTTTGTCTCATTTTATGACTAAATTACCATAAATAGGGACGAAAACGGAAAATTTTAGCGAAATTTCTATTTTTTCCTCTATTTACTCGTTTTTTTCCTCATTTTATGACGTAATTACCGAAAAAAATGACGAACATGGATAATTTTAGCAAAATATCTATTTTTTCCTCTATTTACTCGTTTTTTTCCTCATTTTATGACGAAATTACCGAAAAAAGGGACGAAAACGGATAATTTTAGCGAAATTTCTATTTTTTCCTCTATTTACTCGTTTTTTTCCTTATTTTATGACGTAATTACCGAAAAAAATGACGAACATGGATAATTTTAGCAAAATATCTATTTTTTCCTTTATTTACTCCATTTCCTCTCATTTTATGACGAAATTACCGAAAAAAGGGTCGATATCGGATAATTTTAGCGAAATTTCTATTTTTTCCTCTATTTACTCGTCCTTTTACCTCATTTTATGACGAAATTACCGGAAAAATGGCCGAAAACGGATAACTTTCGCGAAATTTCTATTTTTTCCTCTATGTACTCGTTTTTTTTCCTCATTATATGACGACATTCTAGAAAAAAAGGGCCGAAAACGGTTAATTTTAGCGAAATTTTTATTTTTTTTTCTCTATTTACTCGTTTTTTTTCCTCATTTTATGACGATTTTACCAAAAAAACGGACGAAAACGGATAATTTTAGCGAAATTTCTATTTTTTCCTCTATTTACTCGTTTTTTCCTCATTTTATGACGAAATTACCGAAAAAAGGGACGAAAACGGATAATTTTAGCGAAATTTCTATTTTTTCCTCTATTTACTTTTTTTTTCCCTCATTTTTTGACGAAATTACCGAAAAAAGGGACGAAAACGGATAATTTTAGCGAAATTTCTATGTTTTCCTCTTTTTACCCGTTTTTTTCCTCATTTTATGACGAAATTACCGAAAAAAGGGCCGAAAACGGATAATTTTAGCGAAATTTCTATTTTTTCCTCTATTTACTCCATTTTTTCTCATTTTATGACGAAATTACCGAAAAAAGAGTCGATATCGGATAATTTTAGCGAAATTTCTATTTTTTCCTCTATTTACTCGTCTGTTTACCTCATTTTATGACGAAATTACCGAAAAAATGGCCGAGAACGGATAACTTTCGCGAAATTTCTATTTTTTCCTCTATGTACTCGTTTTTTTTCCTCATTATATGACGAAATTACAGAAAAAAGGGCCGAAAACGGATAATTTTAGCGAAATTTTTATTTTTTTTCTCTATTTACTCGTTTTTTTTCCTCATTTTATGACGATTTTACCAAAAAAAGGGACGATATCGGATAATTTTAGCGAAATTTCTATTTTTTCCTCTATTTACTCGTCCTTTTACCTCATTTTATGACGAAATTACCGGAAAAATGGCCGAAAACGGGTAACTTTCGCGAAATTTCTATTTTTTCCTCTATGTACTCGTTTTTTTTCCTCATTATATGACGAAATTACAGAAAAAAAGGGCCGAAAACGGATAATTTTTAGGTAATTTTTTTTTTCTCTATTTACTCGTTTTTTTTCCTCATTTTATGACGATTTTACCAAAAAAAGGGACGAGAACGAATAATTTTAGCGAAATTTCTATTTTTTCCTCTATTTACTCGTTTTTTCCTCATTTTATGACGAAAATACCGAAAAAAGGGACGAAAACGGATAATTTTAGCGAAATTTCTATTTTTCCTCTATTTACTCGATTTTTTCTCATTTTAAGACTAAATTACCGTAAAAAAGGACGAAAACGGAAAATTTTAGTGAAATTTCTATTTTTTCCTCTATTTACTCGTTTTTTTTCCTCAATTTATGACGAAATTACCGAAAAAAGGGATGAAAACGGATAATTTTAGCGAAATTTTTATTTTTTACCTCAATTTACACGTTTTTTTTCCTTTTTTTATGACGAAATTACCGAAAAAAGGGACGAAAACGGATAATTTTAGCGAAATTTCTATTTTTTCCTCGATTTACCCGTTTTTTCCTCATTTTATGACGAAATTACCGAAAAAAGGGCCGAAAACGGATAATTTTAGCGAAATTTCTATTTTTTCCTCTATTTACTCGTCCTTTTACCTCATTTTATGACGAAATTACCGGAAAAATGGCCGAAAACGGATAACTTTCGCGAAATTTCTATTTTTTCCTCTATGTACTCGTTTTTTTTCCTCATTATATGACGAAATTACAGAAATTTCCTCATTTTATGACGTAATTACCGAAAAAAATGACGAACATGGATAATTTTAGCAAAATATCTATTTTTTCCTCTATTTACCCGTTTTTTTCCTCATTTTATGACGAAATTACCGAAAAAAGGGACGAAAACGGATAATTTTAGCGAAATTTCTATTTTTTCCTCTATTTACTCGTTTTTTTCCTCATTTTATGACGTAATTACCGAAAAAAAATACGAACATGGATAATTTTAGCAAAATATCTATTTTTTCCTCTATTTACTCTTTTTTTTCCTCATTTTATGACAAAAATACCGAAAAAAGGGCCTAAAACGGATAATTTTAGCGAAATTTCTATTTTTTCCTCTATTTACTCGTCCTTTTACCTCATTTTATGACGAAATTACCGGAAAAATGGCCGAAAACGGATAACTTTCGCGAAATTTCTATTTTTTCCTCTATGTTCTCGTTTTTTTTCCTCATTATATGACGAAATTACAGAAAAAAAGGGCCGAAAACGGTTAATTTTAGCGAAATTTTTATTTTTTTTTCTCTATTTACTCGTTTTTTTTCCTCATTTTATGACGATTTTACCAAAAAAACGGACGAAAACGGATAATTTTAGCGAAATTTCTATTTTTTCCTCTATTTACTCGTTTTTTCCTCATTTTATGACGAAATTACCGAAAAAGGGACGAAAACGGATAATTTTAGCGAAATTTCTATTTTTTCCTCCATTTACTCGATTTTTTCTCATTTTATGACTAAATTACCATAAATAGGGACGAAAACGGAAAATTTTAGCGTAATTTCTATTTTTTCCTCTATTTACTCGTTTTTTTTCCTCATTTTATGACGAAATTACCGAAAAAAGGGATGAAAACGGATAATTTTAGCGAAATTTTTATTTTTTACCTCAATTTACACGTTTTTTTTCCTTTTTTTATGACGAAATTACCGAAAAAAGGGACGAAAACGGAAAATTTTAGCGAAATTTCTATTTTTTCCTCTATTTACTCGTTTTTTTCCTCATTTTATGACGTAATTGCCGAAAAAAATGACGAAAATGGATAATTTTTAGGTAATTTTTTTTTTTTCTCAATTTACTCGTTTTTTTTCCTCATTTTATGACGATTTTACCAAAAAAAGGGACGAAAACGGATAATTTTAGCGAAATTTCTATTTTTTCCTCTATTTACTCGTTTTTTCCTCATTTTATGACGAAAATACCGAAAAAAGGGACGAAAACGGATAATTGTAGCGAAATTTCTATTTTTCCTCTATTTACTCGATTTTTTCTCATTTTATGACTAAATTACCGTAAATAAGGACGAAAACGGAAAATTTTAGCGAAATTTCTATTTTTTCCTCTATTTACTCGTTTTTTTTCCTCAATTTATGACGAAATTACCGAAAAAAGGGATGAAAACGGATAATTTTAGCGAAATTTTTATTTTTTACCTCAATTTACACGTTTTTTTTCCTTTTTTTATGACGAAATTACCGAAAAAGGGACGAAAACGGATAATTTTAGCGAAATTTCTATTTTTTCCTCTATTTACCCGTTTTTTTCCTCATTTTATGACGAAATTACCGAAAAAAGGGCCGAAAACGGATAATTTTAGCGAAATTTCTATTTTTTCCTCTATTTACTCGTTTTTTCCTCATTTTATGACAAAATTACCGAAAAAAGGGACGAAAACGGATAATTTTAGCGAAATTTCTATTTTTTCCGCTATTTACTCGACTTTGTCTCATTTTATGACTAAATTACCATAAATAGGGACGAAAACGGAAAATTTTAGCGAAATTTCTATTTTTTCCTCTATTTACTCGTTTTTTTCCTCATTTTATGACGTAATTACCGAAAAAAATGACGAACATGGATAATTTTAGCAAAATATCTATTTTTTCCTCTATTTACTCGTTTTTTTCCTCATTTTATGACGAAATTACCGAAAAAAGGGACGAAAACGGATAATTTTAGCGAAATTTCTATTTTTTCCTCTATTTACTCGTTTTTTTCCTTATTTTATGACGTAATTACCGAAAAAAATGACGAACATGGATAATTTTAGCAAAATATCTATTTTTTCCTTTATTTACTCCATTTCCTCTCATTTTATGACGAAATTACCGAAAAAAGGGTCGATATCGGATAATTTTAGCGAAATTTCTATTTTTTCCTCTATTTACTCGTCCTTTTACCTCATTTTATGACGAAATTACCGGAAAAATGGCCGAAAACGGATAACTTTCGCGAAATTTCTATTTTTTCCTCTATGTACTCGTTTTTTTTCCTCATTATATGACGACATTCTAGAAAAAAAGGGCCGAAAACGGTTAATTTTAGCGAAATTTTTATTTTTTTTTCTCTATTTACTCGTTTTTTTTCCTCATTTTATGACGATTTTACCAAAAAAACGGACGAAAACGGATAATTTTAGCGAAATTTCTATTTTTTCCTCTATTTACTCGTTTTTTCCTCATTTTATGACGAAATTACCGAAAAAAGGGACGAAAACGGATAATTTTAGCGAAATTTCTATTTTTTCCTCTATTTACTTTTTTTTTCCCTCATTTTTTGACGAAATTACCGAAAAAAGGGACGAAAACGGATAATTTTAGCGAAATTTCTATGTTTTCCTCTTTTTACCCGTTTTTTTCCTCATTTTATGACGAAATTACCGAAAAAAGGGCCGAAAACGGATAATTTTAGCGAAATTTCTATTTTTTCCTCTATTTACTCCATTTTTTCTCATTTTATGACGAAATTACCGAAAAAAGAGTCGATATCGGATAATTTTAGCGAAATTTCTATTTTTTCCTCTATTTACTCGTCTGTTTACCTCATTTTATGACGAAATTACCGAAAAAATGGCCGAGAACGGATAACTTTCGCGAAATTTCTATTTTTTCCTCTATGTACTCGTTTTTTTTCCTCATTATATGACGAAATTACAGAAAAAAGGGCCGAAAACGGATAATTTTAGCGAAATTTTTATTTTTTTTCTCTATTTACTCGTTTTTTTTCCTCATTTTATGACGATTTTACCAAAAAAAGGGACGATATCGGATAATTTTAGCGAAATTTCTATTTTTTCCTCTATTTACTCGTCCTTTTACCTCATTTTATGACGAAATTACCGGAAAAATGGCCGAAAACGGGTAACTTTCGCGAAATTTCTATTTTTTCCTCTATGTACTCGTTTTTTTTCCTCATTATATGACGAAATTACAGAAAAAAAGGGCCGAAAACGGATAATTTTTAGGTAATTTTTTTTTTCTCTATTTACTCGTTTTTTTTCCTCATTTTATGACGATTTTACCAAAAAAAGGGACGAGAACGAATAATTTTAGCGAAATTTCTATTTTTTCCTCTATTTACTCGTTTTTTCCTCATTTTATGACGAAAATACCGAAAAAAGGGACGAAAACGGATAATTTTAGCGAAATTTCTATTTTTCCTCTATTTACTCGATTTTTTCTCATTTTAAGACTAAATTACCGTAAAAAAGGACGAAAACGGAAAATTTTAGTGAAATTTCTATTTTTTCCTCTATTTACTCGTTTTTTTTCCTCAATTTATGACGAAATTACCGAAAAAAGGGATGAAAACGGATAATTTTAGCGAAATTTTTATTTTTTACCTCAATTTACACGTTTTTTTTCCTTTTTTTATGACGAAATTACCGAAAAAAGGGACGAAAACGGATAATTTTAGCGAAATTTCTATTTTTTCCTCGATTTACCCGTTTTTTCCTCATTTTATGACGAAATTACCGAAAAAAGGGCCGAAAACGGATAATTTTAGCGAAATTTCTATTTTTTCCTCTATTTACTCGTCCTTTTACCTCATTTTATGACGAAATTACCGGAAAAAGGGTCGATATCGGATAATTTTAGCGAAATTTCTATTTTTTCCTCTATTTACTCGTCCTTTTACCTCATTTTATGACGAAATTACCGGAAAAATGGCCGAAAACGGATAACTTTCGCGAAATTTCTATTTTTTCCTCTATGTACTCGTTTTTTTTCCTCATTATATGACGAAATTACAGAAAAAAGGGCCGAAAACGGATAATTTTAGCGAAATTTTTATTTTTTTTCTCTATTTACTCGTTTTTTTTCCTCATTTTATGACGATTTTACCAAAAAAAGGGACGATATCGGATAATTTTAGCGAAATTTCTATTTTTTCCTCTATTTACTCGTCCTTTTACCTCATTTTATGACGAAATTACCGGAAAAATGGCCGAAAACGGGTAACTTTCGCGAAATTTCTATTTTTTCCTCTATGTACTCGTTTTTTTTCCTCATTATATGACGAAATTACAGAAAAAAAGGGCCGAAAACGGATAATTTTTAGGTAATTTTTTTTTTCTCTATTTACTCGTTTTTTTTCCTCATTTTATGACGATTTTACCAAAAAAAGGGACGAGAACGAATAATTTTAGCGAAATTTCTATTTTTTCCTCTATTTACTCGTTTTTTCCTCATTTTATGACGAAAATACCGAAAAAAGGGACGAAAACGGATAATTTTAGCGAAATTTCTATTTTTCCTCTATTTACTCGATTTTTTCTCATTTTAAGACTAAATTACCGTAAAAAAGGACGAAAACGGAAAATTTTAGTGAAATTTCTATTTTTTCCTCTATTTACTCGTTTTTTTTCCTCAATTTATGACGAAATTACCGAAAAAAGGGATGAAAACGGATAATTTTAGCGAAATTTTTATTTTTTACCTCAATTTACACGTTTTTTTTCCTTTTTTTATGACGAAATTACCGAAAAAAGGGACGAAAACGGATAATTTTAGCGAAATTTCTATTTTTTCCTCGATTTACCCGTTTTTTCCTCATTTTATGACGAAATTACCGAAAAAAGGGCCGAAAACGGATAATTTTAGCGAAATTTCTATTTTTTCCTCTATTTACTCGTCCTTTTACCTCATTTTATGACGAAATTACCGGAAAAAGGGTCGATATCGGATAATTTTAGCGAAATTTCTATTTTTTCCTCTATTTACTCGTCCTTTTACCTCATTTTATGACGAAATTACCGGAAAAATGGCCGAAAACGGATAACTTTCGCGAAATTTCTATTTTTTCCTCTATGTACTCGTTTTTTTTCCTCATTATATGACGAAATTACAGAAAAAAAGGGCCGAAAACGGTTAATTTTAGCGAAATTTTTATTTTTTTTTTTCTATTTACTCGTTTTTTTTCCTCATTTTATGACGATTTTACCAAAAAGACGGACGAAAACGGATAATTTTAGCGAAATTTCTATTTTTTCCTCTATTTACTCGTTTTTTCCTCATTTTATGACGAAATTACCGAAAAAAGGCACGAAAACGGATAATTTTAGCGAAATTTCTATTTTTTCCTCTATTTACTCGATTTTTTCTCATTTTATGACTAAATTACCTTAAATAGGGACGAAAACGGAAATTTTAGCGAAATTTCTATTTTTTCCTCTATTTACTCGTTTTTTTTCCTCATTTTATGACGAAATTACCGAAAAAAGGGATGAAAACGGATAATTTTAGCGAAATTTTTATTTTTTACCTCAATTTACACGTTTTTTTTCCTTTTTTTATGACGAAATTACCGAAAAAAGGGACGAAAACGGAAAATTTTAGCGAAATTTCTATTTTTTCCTCTATTTACTCGTTTTTTCCTCATTTTATGACGAAATTACCGAAAAAAGGGCCGAAAACGGATAATTTTAGCGAAATTTCTATTTTTTCCTCTATTTACTCCATTTTTTCTCATTTTATGACAAAATTACCGAAAAAAGAGTCGATATCGGATAATTTTAGCGAAATTTCTATTTTTTCCTCTATTTACTCGTCCGTTTACCTCATTTTATGACGAAATTACCGAAAAAATGGCCGAGAACGGATAACTTTCACGAAATTTCTATTTTTTCCTCTATGAACTCGTTTTTTTTCCTCATTATATGACGAAATTACAGAAAAAAGAGCCGAAAACGGATAATTTTAGCGAAATTTTTATTTTTTTTCTCTATTTACTCTTTTTTTTTCCTCATTTTATGACGATTTTACCAAAAAAAGGGACGAAAACGGATAATTTTAGCGAAATTTCTATTTTTTCCTCTATTAACTCGTCCTTTTACCTCATTTTATGACGAAATTACCGGAAAAATGGCCGTAAACGGATAACTTTCGCGAAATTTCTATTTTTTCCTCTATGTACTCTTTTTTTTCCTCATTTTATGACGAAATTACCGAAAAAAGGGACGAAAACGGATAATTTTGGCGAAATTTTTTTTTCTCTATTTACTCGTTTTTTTTCCTCATTTTATGACGATTTTACCAAAAAAAGGGACGATATCGGATAATTTTAGCGAAATTTCTATTTTTTCCTCTATTTACTCGTCCTTTTACCTCATTTTATGACGAAATTACCGGAAAAATGGCCGAAAACGGATAACTTTCGCGAAATTTCTATTTTTTCCTCTATGTACTCGTTTTTTTTCCTCATTATATGACGAAATTACAGAAAAAAAGGGCCGAAAACGGATAATTTTTAGGTAATTTTTTTTTTTTTCTCTATTTACTCGTTTTTTTTTCCTCATTTTATGACGATTTTACCAAAAAAAGGGACGAAAACGAATAATTTTAGCGAAATTTCTATTTTTTCCTCTATTTACTCGTTTTTTCCTCATTTTATGACGAAAATACCGAAAAAAGGGACGAAAACGGATAATTTTAGCGAAATTTCTATTTTTCCTCTATTTACTCGATTTTTTCTCATTTTATGACTAAATTACCGTAAAAAAGGACGAAAACGGATAATTTTAGCGAAATTTCTATTTTTTCCTCTATTTACTCGTTTTTTTTCCTCAATTTATGACGAAATTACCGAAAAAAGGCATGAAAACGGATAATTTTAGCGAAATTTTTAATTTATTACCTCAATTTACACGTTTTTTTCATCATTTTATGTCGAAATTACCGAAAAAAGGGACGAAAACGGATAATTTTAGCGAAATTTCTATTTTTTCCTTTATTTACCCGTTTTTTTCCTCATTTTATGACGAAATTTTCGAAAAAAGGGCCGAAAACGGATAATTTTAGCGAAATTTCTATTTTTTCCTTTATTTACTCCATTTTTTCACATTTTATGACGAAATTACCGAAAAAAGGGTCGATATCGGATAATTTTAGCGAAATTTCTATTTTTTCCTCTATTTACTCGTCCTTTTACCTCATTTTATGACGAAATTACCGGAAAAATGGCCGAAAACGGATAACTTTCGCGAAATTTCTATTTTTTCCTCTATTTACTCGTTTTTTCCTCATTTTATGACGAAAATACCGAAAAAAGGGACGAAAACGGATAATTTTAGCGAAATTTCTATTTTTCCTCTATTTACTCGATTTTTTCTCATTTTATGACTAAATTACCGTAAAAAAGGACGAAAACGGAAAATTTTAGCGAAATTTCTATTTTTTCCTCTATTTACTCGTTTTTTTTCCTCAATTTATGACGAAATTACCGAAAAAAGGGATGAAAACGGATAATTTTAGCGAAATTTCTATTTTTTCCTCTATTTACCCGTTTTTTTCCTCATTTTATGACGAAATTACCGAAAAAAAGGGCCGATATCGGATAATTTTAGCGAAATTTCTATTTTTTCCTCTATTTACTCGTCCTTTTACCTCATTTTATGACGAAATTACCGGAAAAATGGCCGAAAACGGATAACTTTTGCGAAATTTCTATTTTTTCCTCTATTTACTCGTTTTTTCCTCATTTTATGACGAAAATACCGAAAAATGGGACGAAAACGGATAATTTTAGCAAAATTTATATTTTTTACCTCAATTTACACGTTTTTTTTCCTTTTTTTATGACGAAATTATCGAAAAAAGGGACGAAAACGGATAATTTTAGCGAAATTTCTATTTTTTCCTCTATTTACTCGTTTTTTTCCTCATTTTATGACGTAATTACCGAAAAAAATGACGAAAATGGATAATTTTAGCAAAATATCTATTTTTTCCTCAATTTACTCTTTTTTTTCCTCATTTTATGACGAAATTACCGAAAAAAGGGACGAAAACGGATAATTTTAGCGAAATTTCTATTTTTTCCTCTATTTACCCGTTTTTTTCCTCATTTTATGACGAAATTACCGAAAAAAGGGCCGAAAACGGATAATTTTAGCGAAATTTCTATTTTTCCTTTATTTACTCCATTTTTTATCATTTTATGACGAAATTACCGAAAAAAGGGTTGATATCGGATAATTTTAGCGAAATTTCTATTTATTCCTCTATTTACTCGTCCTTTTACCTCATTTTATGATGAAATTACCGGAAAAATGGTTGAAAACGGATAACTTTCGCGAAATTTCTATTTTTTCCTCTATGTACTCGTATTTTTTCCTCATTATATGACGAAATTACAGAAAAAAAGGTCCGAAAACGGATAATTTTAGCGAAATTTTTTTTTCTCTATTTACTCGTTTTTTTTCCTCATTTTATGACGATTTTACCAAAAAAAGGGACGAAAACGGATAATTTTAGCGAAATTTCTATTTTTTCCTCTATTTACTCGTTTTTTCCTCATTTTATGACGAAATTACCGGAAAAATGGCCGAAAACGGATAACTTTCGCGAAATTTCTATTTTTTCCTCTATGTACTCGTTTTTTTTCCTCATTATATGACGAAATTACAGAAAAAAAGGGCCGAAAACGGATAATTTTAGCGAAATTTTTTTTTTTTCTATTTACTCGTTTTTTTTCCTCATTTTTTGACGATTTACCAAAAAAAGGGCCGAAAACGGATAATTTTAGCGAAATTTCTATTTTTTCCTCTATTTACTCGTTTTTTCCTCATTTTATGACGAAATAACCGAAAAAAGGGACGAAAACGGATAATTTTAGCGAAATTTCTATTTTTTCCTCTATTTACTCTTTTTTTTCCTCATTTTATGACGAAATTACCGAAAAAAGGGACGAAAACGGATAATTTTAGCAAAATTTCTATTTTTTCCTCTATTTACTCGTCCTTTTTCCTCATTTTATGACAAAATGGCCGAAAACGGATAATTTTCGCGAAATTTCTATTTTTCCTCTATTTACTCATCCTTTTACCTCATTTTATGACGAAATTACCGGAAAAATGGCCGAAAACGGATAACTTTCGCAAAATTTCTATTTTTTCCTCTATGTACTCGTTTTTTTTTCCTCATTATATGACGAAATTACAGAAAAAAAGGGCCGAAAACGGATAATTTTAGCGAAATTTTTTTTTTTCTCTATTTACTCGTTTTTTTTCCTCATTTTATGACGATTTTACCAAAAAAAGGGACGAAAACGGATAATTTTAGCGAAATTTCAATTTTTTCATCTATTTACTCGTTTTTTCCTCATTTTATGACGAAATTACCGAAAAAAGGGACGAAAACGGATAATTTTAGCGAAATTTCTATTTTTTCCTCTATTTACTCGATTTTTTATCATTTTATGACTAAATTACCGTAAAAAGGGACGAAAACGGAAAATTTTAGCGAAATTTCTATTTTTTCCTCTATTTACTCGTTTTTTTTCCTCATTTTATGACGAAATTACCGAAAAAAGGGATGAAAACGGATAATTTTAGCGAAATTTTTATTTTTTACCTCAATTTACACGTTTTTTTTCCTTTTTTTATGACGAAATTACCGAAAAAAGGGACGAAAACGGATAATTTTAGCGAAATTTCTATTTTTTCCTCTATTTACCCGTTTTTTTCCTCATTTTTTGACGAAATTACCGAAAAAAGGGACGAAAACGGATAATTTTAGCGAAATTTCTATTTTTTCCTCTATTTACTCGATTTTTTCTCATTTTATGACTAAATTACCATAAAAAGGGACGAAAACGGAAAATTTTAGCGAAATTTCTATTTTTTCCTCTATGTACTCGTTTTTTTTCCTCATTATATGTCGAAATTACAGAAAAAAAGGGCCGAAAACGGATAATTTTAGCGAATTTTTTTTTTTTTCTATTTACTCGTTTTTTCCTCATTTTATGACGAAATAACCGAAAAAAGGGACGAAAACGGATAATTTTAGCGAAATTTCTATTTTTTCCTCTATTTACTCGATTTTTTCTCATTTTATGACTAAATTACCGTAAAAAGGGACGAAAACGGAAAATTTTAGCGAAATTTCTATTTTTTCCTCTATTTACTCGTTTTTTTTTCCTTTTTTTATGACGAAATTACCGAAAAAAGGGACGAAAACGGATAATTTTAGCGAAATTTTTATTTTTTACCTCAATTTACATGTTTTTTTTCCTTTTTTTATGACGAAATTACCGAAAAAAGGGACGAAAACGGATAATTTTAGCGAAATTTCTATTTTTTCCTCTATTTACTCGTTTTTTTCCTCATTTTATGACGTAATTACCGAAAAAAATGACGAAAATGGATAATTTTAGCAAAATATCTATTTCCTCCTCTATTTACTCTTTTTTTTCCTCATTTTTATGACGAAATTACCGAAAAAAGGGACGAAAACGGATAATTTTAGCGAAATTTCTATTTTTTCCTCTATTTACCCGTTTTTTCCTCATTTTATGACGAAATTACCGAAAAAAGGGCCGAAAACGGATAATTTTAGCGAAATTTCTATTTTTTCCTTTATTTACTCCATTTTTTCTCATTTTATGACGAAATTACCGAAAAAAGGGTCGATATCGGATAATTTTAGCGAAATTTCTATTTTTTCCTCTATTTACTCGTCCTTTTACCACATTTTATGACGAAATTACCGAAAAAATGGCCGAGAACGGATAACTTTCGCGAAATATCTATTATTTCCTCTGTGTACTCGTTTTTTTTCCTCATTATATGACGAAATTACAGAAAAAAGGGCCGAAAACGGATAATTTTAGCGAAATTTTTATTTTTTTTTCTCTATTTACTCGTATTTTTTCCTCATTTTATGACGATTTTACCAAAAAAAGGGACGAAAACGGATAATTTTAGCGAAATTTCTATTTTTTCCTCTATTTACTCGTCCTTTTACCTCATTTTATGACGAAATTACCGGAAAAATGGCCAAAAACGGATAACTTTCGCGAAATTTCTATTTTTTCCTCTATGTACTCGTTTTTTTTCCTCATTATATGACGAAATTACAGAAAAAAAGGGCCGAAAACGGATAATTTTAGCGAATTTTTTTTTTTTTTCTATTTACTCGTTTTTTTTCCTCACTTTATGACGATTTTACCAAAAAAAGGGACGAAAACGGATAATTTTAGCGAAATTTCTATTTTTTCCTCTATTTACTCGTTTTTTCCTCATTTTATGACGAAATAACCGAAAAAAGGAACGAAAACGGATAATTTTAGCGAAATTTCTATTTTTTCCCGTATTTACTCGATTTTTTCTCATTTTATGACTAAATTACCGTAAAAAGGGACGAAAACGGAAAATTTTAGCGAAATTTCTATTTTTTCCTCTATTTACTCGTTTTTTTTCCTCATTTTATGACGAAATTACCGAAAAAAGGGATGAAAACGGATAATTTTAGCGAAATTTTTATTTTTTACCTCAATTTACACGTTTTTTTTTCCTTTTTTTATGACGAAATTACCAAAAAAGGGACGAAAACGGATAAATTTAGCGAAATTTCTATTTTTTCCTCTATTTACTCGTTTTTTTCCTCATTTTATGACGTAATTACCGAAAAAAATGACGAAAATGGATAATTTTAGCAAAATATCAATTTTTTCCTCTATTTACTCTTTTTTTTCCTCATTTTATGACGAAATTACCGAAAAAAGGGACGAAAACGGATAATTTTAGCGAAATTTCTATTTTTTCCTCTATTTACCCGTTTTTTCCTCATTTTATGACGAAATTACCGAAAAAAGGGCCGAAAACGGATAATTTTAGCGAAATTTCTATTTTTTCCATTATTTACTCCATTTTTTCTCATTTTATGACGAAATTACCGAAAAAAGGGTCGATATCGGATAATTTTAGCGAAATTTCTATTTTTTCCTCTATTTACTCGTCCTTTTACCTCATTTTATGACGAAATTACCAAAAAAGGGACGATGACGGATAATTTTAGCGAAATTTTTATTTTTTACTTCAATGTACTCGTATTTTTTCCTCATTTTATGACGGAATTACCGAAAAAAGGGACGAAAAGGGATAATTTTAGCGAAATTTTAATTTTTTTCTTCAATTTAATCGTTTTCTTCATCATTTTATCACGAAATTACCGAAAAAAGGGACGAAAACGGAAAATTTTAGCGAAATTTCTATTTTTTTCTCTATTTACTAGAATTTTTTTTACATTTTATGACGAAATTACCGAATAAAGGGACGAAAACGGATATTTTAGCGAAATTATTATTTTTTTCCTCAACTTACTATTTTATCTTCATCATTTTATCAGGAAATTACCGAAAAAATGGACGAAAACGGATAATTTTAACGAAATTTCTATTTTTTTCCTCTATTTACTAGATTTTTTTCAACATTTTATGAAGAAATTACCAAATAAAGGGACGAAAACGGATATTTTAGCGAAATTTTTATTTTTTTCCTCAATTTACTATTTTTTCTTCATCATTTTATCAGGAAATTACCGAAAAAATGGACGAAAACGGTAAATTTTTAGCGAAATTTTTAATTTTTTCCTCTATTTACTCGATTATTTTCCTCATTTTATGACGTAATTACCGAAAAAAATGATGAAAACAGATAATTTTAGCGAAATATCTATTTTTTCCTCTATTTACTCTTTTTTTTTCCTCATTTTATGACGAAATTACCGAAAAAAGGAACGAAAACGGATAATTTTAGCGAAATTTCTATTTTTTCCTCTATTTACCCGTTTTTTCCTCATTTTATGACTAAATTACCGAAAAAAGGGCCGAAAACGGATAATTTTACCGAAATTTCTATATTTTCCTTTATTTACTCCATTTTTTCTCATTTTTTTACGAAATTACCGAAAAAGGGGTCAATATCGGATAATTTTAGCGAAATTTCTATTTTTTCCTCTATTTACTCGTCCGTTTACCACATTTTATGACGAAATTACCGAAAAAATTGCCGAGAACGGATAACTTTCGCGAAATATCTATTATTTCCTCTGTGTACTCGTTTTTTTTTCCTCATTATATGACGAAATTACAGAAAAAAGGGCCGAAAACGGATAATTTTAGCGAAATTTTTATTTTTTTTCTCTATTTACTCGTATTTTTTCCTCATTTTATGACGATTTTACCAAAAAAAGGGACGAAAACGGATAATTTTAGCAAAATTTCTATTTTTTCCTCTATTTACTCTTTTTTTTCCTCATTTTATGACGAAATTACCGAAAAAAGGGACGAAAACGGATAATTTTAGCAAAATTTCTATTTTTTCCTCTATTTACTCGTCCTTTTTCCTCATTTTATGACAAAATGGCCGAAAACGGATAATTTTCGCGAAATTTCTATTTTTCCTCTATTTACTCATCCTTTTACCTCATTTTATGACGAAATTACCGGATAAATGGCCGAAAACGGATAACTTTCGCAAAATTTCTATTTTTTCCTATATGTACTCGTTTTTTTTCCTCATTATATGACGAAATTACAGAAAAAAAGGGCCGAAAACGGATAATTTTAGCGAAATTTTTTTTTTTCTCTATTTACTCGTTTTTTTTTCCTCATTTTATGACGATTTTACCAAAAAAAGGGACGAAAACGGATAATTTTAGCGAAATTTCAATTTTTTCATCTATTTACTCGCGTTTTTTCCTCATTTTATGACGAAATTACCGAAAAAAGGGACGAAAACGGATAATTTTAGCGAAATTTCTATTTTTTCCTCTATTTACTCGATTTTTTCTCATTTTATTACTAAATTACCGTAAAAAGGGACGAAAACGGAAAATTTTAGCGAAATTTCTATTTTTTCCTCTATTTACTCGTTTTTTTTCCTCATTTTATGACGAAATTACCGAAAAAAGGGATGAAAACGGATAATTTTAGCGAAATTTTTATTTTTTACCTCAATTTACACGTTTTTTTTCCTTTTTTTATGACGAAATTACCGAAAAAAGGGACGAAAACGGATAATTTTAGCGAAATTTCTATTTTTTCCTCTATTTACTCGATTTTTTCTCATTTTATGACTAAATTACCATAAAAAGGGACGAAAACGGAAAATTTTAGCGAAATTTCTATTTTTTCCTCTATTTACTCGTTTTTTTTCCTCATTTTATGACGAAATTACCGAAAAAAGGTATGAAAACGGATAATTTTAGCGAAATTTTTATTTTTTACCTCAATTTACACGTTTTTTTTCCTTTTTTTTATGACGATTTTACCAAAAAAAGGGACGAAAACGGAAAATTTTAGCGAAATTTCTATTTTTTCCTCTATTTACTCGTTTTTTTTCCTCATTTTATGATGAAATTACCGAAAAAAGGTATGAAAACGGATAATTTTAGCGAAATTTTTATTTTTTACCTCAATTTACACGTTTTTTTTTCCTTTTTTTTATGACGAAATTACCGAAAAAAGGGACGAAAACGGATAATTTTAGCGAAATTTCTATTTTTTCCTCTATTTACTCGTTTTTTTCCTCATTTTATGACGTAATTACCGAAAAAAATGACGAAAATGGATAATTTTAGCAAAATATCTATTTCTTCCTCTATTTACTCTTTTTTTTCCTCATTTTATGACGAAATTACCGAAAAAAGGGTCGATATCGGATAATTTTAGCGAAATTTCTATTTTTTCCTCTATTTACTCGTCCTTTTACCACATTTTATGACGAAATTACCGAAAAAATGGCCGAGAACGGATAACTTTCGCGAAATATCTATTATTTCCTCTGTGTACTCGTTTTTTTTCCTCATTATATGACGAAATTACAGAAAAAAGGGCCGAAAACGGATAATTTTAGCGAAATTTTTATTTTTTTTTCTCTATTTACTCGTATTTTTTCCTCATTTTATGACGATTTTACCAAAAAAAAGGGACGAAAACGGATAATTTTAGCGAAATTTCTATTTTTTCCTCTATTTACTCGTCCTTTTACCTCATTTTATGACGAAATTACCGGAAAAATGGCCAAAAACGGATAACTTTCGCGAAATTTCTATTTTTTCCTCTATGTACTCGTTTTTTTCCTCATTATATGACGAAATTACAGAAAAAAAGGGCCGAAAACGGATAATTTTAGCGAATTTTTTTTTTTCTATTTACTCGTTTTTTTTCCTCATTTTATGACGAAATTACCGAAAAAAGGGATGAAAACGGATAATTTTAGCGAAATTTTTATTTTTTACCTCAATTTACACGTTTTTTTTTTCCTTTTTTTATGACGAAATTACCAAAAAAGGGACGAAAACGGATAAATTTAGCGAAATTTCTATTTTTTCCTCTATTTACTCGTTTTTTTCCTCATTTTATGACGTAATTACCGAAAAAAATGACGAAAATGGATAATTTTAGCAAAATATCTATTTCCTCCTCTATTTACTCTTTTTTTTCCTCATTTTATGACGAAATTACCGAAAAAAGGGACGAAAACGGATAATTTTAGCGAAATTTCTATTTTTTCCTCTATTTACCCGTTTTTTCCTCATTTTATGACGAAATTACCGAAAAAAGGGCCGAAAACGGATAATTTTAGCGAAATTTCTATTTTTTCCTTTATTTACTCCATTTTTTCTCATTTTATGACGAAATTACCGAAAAAAGGGTCGATATCGGATAATTTTAGCGAAATTTCTATTTTTTCCTCTATTTACTCGTCCTTTTACCTCATTTTATGACGAAATTACCAAAAAAGGGACGATGACGGATAATTTTAGCGAAATTTTTATTTTTTACTTCAATGTACTCGTATTTTTTCCTCATTTTATGACGGAATTACCGAAAAAAGGGACGAAAACGGATAATTTTAGCGAAATTTTAATTTTTTTCTTCAATTTAATCGTTTTCTTCATCATTTTATCACGAAATTACCGAAAAAAGGGACGAAAACGGAAAATTTTAGCGAAATTTCTATTTTTTTCTCTATTTACTAGAATTTTTTCCACATTTTATGACGAAATTACCGAATAAAGGGACGAAAACGGATATTTTAGCGAAATTATTATTTTTTTCCTCAACTTACTATTTTATCTTCATCATTTTATCAGGAAATTACCGAAAAAATGGACGAAAACGGATAATTTTAACGAAATTTCTATTTTTACTTTCTTCATATACGAAGTATAGAGAAAGTATTGTTTTCATGAAAAAATTCGACTTCGAGATTTCAGCGGAAATACATGTTTTGGGGTCCCTAGAACACGTTTTGACCATTTTCGGAATGATGTCTGTGTGTATGTGTGTGTGTGTGTGTGTGTGTGTGTGTGTGTGTGTGTGAGTGTGTGTGTGTGTATGTGTGTGTGTGATAGTGGGCGCTCTAACGTGAAAACCATAAGTCGTATCAATTCCAAACTTCATATATAGTACTGTGGTGTGTGCTGTCAGAGTTGATTAGTTTTTGGAGTAAATCGGTCTACCGGAAGTCGAGCTTTATTCATTAAAGCTCATTTCCGGTTTTCAAAATATCTCCATAAATATGATATATACGTCTATTGTATTACTTATAAAAGTTTTAGATAGTGTAACTTACTATAACTTTTGTATTTAACATATTTTTGTATCACCGGTTGATTAGGAGTTATTCGTGAAACACTGATAAACCGGAAGAAGATGATTATGTACTTTGTGGGCGCTCTAACATAAAAACGATGCATTATATCAACACCAAATTTCAAATATAGTACTTTATTTAGTTTCTTAAGAGTTGATTAGTTTTTGGAGTAAATCGGTTAACCGGAAGTCGAGCTTCATTCTTCAAAGCTCATTTCCGGTTTTCAAAATATCTCCATAAATATGATATTTAGGTATATACTATTATTTATAAATGTTTTAGAAAATATAATTTACTATAACTTTTGTATGAAACATATTTTCGTATCACTGATTCATTAGGAGTTATTCCTGAAATACTGATAAACCGGAAGTTGTTGATTATGTACTTTGTGGGCGCTCTGGGCTCTATGAGCGAAAGGCCAGTTTCATCGTTTTTCATCCAGCATGTCCCGAACAACATTATTTATAATGTTTAGAGTTCGAAATTACTGTCGTAGATAAGTATTTACATCTTATATATGGAGAAAGTCATGTGCTGGCCACATCAGATTTTTTTCCTCTATTTACTAGATTTTTTTCAACATTTTATGAAGAAATTACCGAATAAAGGGACGAAAACGGATATTTTAGCGAAATTTTTATTTTTTTCCTCAATTTACTATTTTTTCTTCATCATTTTATCAGGAAATTACCGAAAAAATGGACGAAAACGGTAAATTTTTAGCGAAATTTTTAATTTTTTCCTCTATTTACTCGATTATTTTCCTCATTTTATGACGTAATTACCGAAAAAAATGATGAAAACAGATAATTTTAGCGAAATATCTATTTTTTCCTCTATTTACTCTTTTTTTTTCCTCATTTTATGACGAAATTACCGAAAAAAGGAACGAAAACGGATAATTTTAGCGAAATTTCTATTTTTTCCTCTATTTACCCGTTTTTTCCTCATTTTATGACTAAATTACCGAAAAAAGGGCCGAAAACGGATAATTTTACCGAAATTTCTATATTTTCCTTTATTTACTCCATTTTTTCTCATTTTATGACGAAATTACCGAAAAAGGGGTCGATATCGGATAATTTTAGCGAAATTTCTATTTTTTCCTCTATTTACTCGTCCGTTTACCACATTTTATGACGAAATTACCGAAAAAATTGCCGAGAACGGATAACTTTCGCGAAATATCTATTATTTCCTCTGTGTACTCGTTTTTTTTCCTCATTATATGACGAAATTACAGAAAAAAGGGCCGAAAACGGATAATTTTAGCGAAATTTTTATTTTTTTTCTCTATTTACTCGTATTTTTTCCTCATTTTATGACGATTTTACCAAAAAAAGGGACGAAAACGGATAATTTTAGCGAAATTTCTATTTTTTCCTCTATTTACTCGTTTTTTCCTCATTTTATGACGAAATTACCGAAAAAAGGGACGAAAACGGATAATTTTAGCGAAATTTTTATTTTTTTTTCTCAATTTACTCGTTTTTTTTCCTCATTTTATGACGATTTTACTAAAAAAAGGGACGAAAACGGATAATTTTAGCGAAATTTCTATTTTTTCCTCTATTTACTCGTTTTTTCCTCATTTTATGACGAAATAACCGAAAAAAGGGACGAAAACGGATAATTTTAGCGAAATTTCTATTTTTTCCTCTATTTACTCGATTTTTTCTCATTTTATGACTAAATTACCGTAAAAAGGGACGAAAACGGAAAATTTTAGCGAAATTTCTATTTTTTCCTCTATTTACTCGTTTTTTTTCCTCATTTAATGACGAAATTACCGAAAAAAGTGATGAAAACGGATAATTTTAGCGAAATTTTTATTTTTTACCTCAATTTACACGTTTTTTTTTCCTCATTTTATGACGTAATTACCGAAAAAAATGACGAAAATGGATAATTTTAGCAAAATATCTATTTCTTCCTCTATTTACTCTTTTTTTTCCTCATTTTATGACGAAATTACCGAAAAAAGGGTCGATATCGGATAATTTTAGCGAAATTTCTATTTTTTCCTCTATTTACTCGTCCTTTTACCACATTTTATGACGAAATTACCGAAAAAATGGCCGAGAACGGATAACTTTCGCGAAATATCTATTATTTCCTCTGTGTACTCGTTTTTTTTCCTCATTATATGACGAAATTACAGAAAAAAGGGCCGAAAACGGATAATTTTAGCGAAATTTTTATTTTTTTTTCTCTATTTACTCGTATTTTTTCCTCATTTTATGACGATTTTACCAAAAAAAAGGGACGAAAACGGATAATTTTAGCGAAATTTCTATTTTTTCCTCTATTTACTCGTCCTTTTACCTCATTTTATGACGAAATTACCGGAAAAATGGCCAAAAACGGATAACTTTCGCGAAATTTCTATTTTTTCCTCTATGTACTCGTTTTTTTCCTCATTATATGACGAAATTACAGAAAAAAAGGGCCGAAAACGGATAATTTTAGCGAATTTTTTTTTTTCTATTTACTCGTTTTTTTTCCTCATTTTATGACGAAATTACCGAAAAAAGGGATGAAAACGGATAAATTTAGCGAAATTTCTATTTTTTCCTCTATTTACTCGTTTTTTTCCTCATTTTATGACGTAATTACCGAAAAAAATGACGAAAATGGATAATTTTAGCAAAATATCTATTTCCTCCTCTATTTACTCTTTTTTTTCCTCATTTTATGACGAAATTACCGAAAAAAGGGACGAAAACGGATAATTTTAGCGAAATTTCTATTTTTTCCTCTATTTACCCGTTTTTTCCTCATTTTATGACGAAATTACCGAAAAAAGGGCCGAAAACGGATAATTTTAGCGAAATTTCTATTTTTTCCTTTATTTACTCCATTTTTTCTCATTTTATGACGAAATTACCGAAAAAAGGGTCGATATCGGATAATTTTAGCGAAATTTCTATTTTTTCCTCTATTTACTCGTCCTTTTACCTCATTTTATGACGAAATTACCAAAAAAGGGACGATGACGGATAATTTTAGCGAAATTTTTATTTTTTACTTCAATGTACTCGTATTTTTTCCTCATTTTATGACGGAATTACCGAAAAAAGGGACGAAAACGGATAATTTTAGCGAAATTTTAATTTTTTTCTTCAATTTAATCGTTTTCTTCATCATTTTATCACGAAATTACCGAAAAAAGGGACGAAAACGGAAAATTTTAGCGAAATTTCTATTTTTTTCTCTATTTACTAGAATTTTTTCCACATTTTATGACGAAATTACCGAATAAAGGGACGAAAACGGATATTTTAGCGAAATTATTATTTTTTTCCTCAACTTACTATTTTATCTTCATCATTTTATCAGGAAATTACCGAAAAAATGGACGAAAACGGATAATTTTAACGAAATTTCTATTTTTTTCCTCTATTTACTAGATTTTTTTCAACATTTTATGAAGAAATTACCGAATAAAGGGACGAAAACGGATATTTTAGCGAAATTTTTATTTTTTTCCTCAATTTACTATTTTTTCTTCATCATTTTATCAGGAAATTACCGAAAAAATGGACGAAAACGGTAAATTTTTAGCGAAATTTTTAATTTTTTCCTCTATTTACTCGATTATTTTCCTCATTTTATGACGTAATTACCGAAAAAAATGATGAAAACAGATAATTTTAGCGAAATATCTATTTTTTCCTCTATTTACTCTTTTTTTTTCCTCATTTTATGACGAAATTACCGAAAAAAGGAACGAAAACGGATAATTTTAGCGAAATTTCTATTTTTTCCTCTATTTACCCGTTTTTTCCTCATTTTATGACTAAATTACCGAAAAAAGGGCCGAAAACGGATAATTTTACCGAAATTTCTATATTTTCCTTTATTTACTCCATTTTTTCTCATTTTATGACGAAATTACCGAAAAAGGGGTCGATATCGGATAATTTTAGCGAAATTTCTATTTTTTCCTCTATTTACTCGTCCGTTTACCACATTTTATGACGAAATTACCGAAAAAATTGCCGAGAACGGATAACTTTCGCGAAATATCTATTATTTCCTCTGTGTACTCGTTTTTTTTCCTCATTATATGACGAAATTACAGAAAAAAGGGCCGAAAACGGATAATTTTAGCGAAATTTTTATTTTTTTTCTCTATTTACTCGTATTTTTTCCTCATTTTATGACGATTTTACCAAAAAAAGGGACGAAAACGGATAATTTTAGCGAAATTTCTATTTTTTCCTCTATTTACTCGTTTTTTCCTCATTTTATGACGAAATTACCGAAAAAAGGGACGAAAACGGATAATTTTAGCGAAATTTTTATTTTTTTTTCTCAATTTACTCGTTTTTTTTCCTCATTTTATGACGATTTTACTAAAAAAAGGGACGAAAACGGATAATTTTAGCGAAATTTCTATTTTTTCCTCTATTTACTCGTTTTTTCCTCATTTTATGACGAAATAACCGAAAAAAGGGACGAAAACGGATAATTTTAGCGAAATTTCTATTTTTTCCTCTATTTACTCGATTTTTTCTCATTTTATGACTAAATTACCGTAAAAAGGGACGAAAACGGAAAATTTTAGCGAAATTTCTATTTTTTCCTCTATTTACTCGTTTTTTTTCCTCATTTAATGACGAAATTACCGAAAAAAGGGATGAAAACGGATAATTTTAGCGAAATTTTTATTTTTTACCTCAATTTACACGTTTTTTTTTTCCTTTTTTTATGACGAAATTACCGAAAAAAGGGACGAAAACGGATAATTTTAGCGAAATTTCTATTTTTTCCTCTATTTACTCGTTTTTTTTCCTCATTTTATGACGTAATTACCGAAAAAAATGACGAAAATGGATAATTTTAGCAAAATATCTATTTTTTCCTCTATTTACTCTTTTTTTTCCTCATTTTATGACGAAATTACCGAAAAAAGGGACGAAAACGGATAATTTTAGCAAAATTTCTATTTTTTCCTCTATTTACTCGTCCTTTTTCCTCATTTTATGACAAAATGGCCGAAAACGGATAATTTTCGCGAAATTTCTATTTTTCCTCTATTTACTCATCCTTTTACCTCATTTTATGACGAAATTACCGGAAAAATGGCCGAAAACGGATAACTTTCGCAAAATTTCTATTTTTTCCTATATGTACTCGTTTTTTTTTCCTCATTATATGACGAAATTACAGAAAAAAAGGGCCGAAAACGGATAATTTTAGCGAAATTTTTTTTTTTCTCTATTTACTCGTTTTTTTTCCTAATTTTATGACGATTTTACCAAAAAAAGGGACGAAAACGGATAATTTTAGCGAAATTTCAATTTTTTCATCTATTTACTCGTTTTTTCCTCATTTTATGACGAAATTACCGAAAAAAGGGACGAAAACGGATAATTTTAGCGAAATTTCTATTTTTTCCTCTATTTACTCGATTTTTTCTCATTTTATGACTAAATTACCGTAAAAAGGGACGAAAACGGAAAATTTTAGCGAAATTTCTATTTTTTCCTCTATTTACTCGTTTTTTTTCCTCATTTTATGACGAAATTACCGAAAAAAGGGATGAAAACGGATAATTTTAGCGAAATTTTTATTTTTTACCTCAATTTACACGTTTTTTTTCCTTTTTTTATGACGAAATTACCGAAAAAAGGGACGAAAACGGATAATTTTAGCGAAATTTCTATTTTTTCCTCTATTTACCCGTTTTTTTCCTCATTTTATGACGAAATTACCGAAAAAAGGGACGAAAACGGATAATTTTAGCGAAATTTCTATTTTTTCCTCTATTTACTCGATTTTTTCTCATTTTATGACTAAATTACCATAAAAAGGGACGAAAACGGAAAATTTTAGCGAAATTTCTACTTTTTCCTCTATTTACTCGTTTTTTTTCCTCATTTTATGACGAAATTACCGAAAAAAGGTATGAAAACGGATAATTTTAGCGAAATTTTTATTTTTTACCTCAATTTACACGTTTTTTTTCCTTTTTTTATGACGAAATTACCGAAAAAAGGGACGAAAACGGATAATTTTAGCGAAATTTCTATTTTTTCCTCTATTTACTCGTTTTTTTCCTCATTTTATGACGTAATTACCGAAAAAAATGACGAAAATGGATAATTTTAGCAAAATATCTATTTCTTCCTCTATTTACTCTTTTTTTTCCTCATTTTATGACGAAATTACCGAAAAAAGGGTCGATATCGGATAATTTTAGCGAAATTTCTATTTTTTCCTCTATTTACTCGTCCTTTTACCACATTTTATGACGAAATTACCGAAAAAATGGCCGAGAACGGATAACTTTCGCGAAATATCTATTATTTCCTCTGTGTACTCGTTTTTTTTCCTCATTATATGACGAAATTACAGAAAAAAGGGCCGAAAACGGATAATTATAGCGAAATTTTTATTTTTTTTTCTCTATTTACTCGTATTTTTTCCTCATTTTATGACGATTTTACCAAAAAAAAGGGACGAAAACGGATAATTTTAGCGAAATTTCTATTTTTTCCTCTATTTACTCGTCCTTTTACCTCATTTTATGACGAAATTACCGGAAAAATGGCCAAAAACGGATAACTTTCGCGAAATTTCTATTTTTTCCTCTATGTACTCGTTTTTTTTCCTCATTATATGACGAAATTACAGAAAAAAAGGGCCGAAAACGGATAATTTTAGCGAATTTTTTTTTTTTTTCTATTTACTCGTTTTTTTTCCTCACTTTATGACGATTTTACCAAAAAAAGGGACGAAAACGGATAATTTTAGCGAAATTTCTATTTTTTCCTCTATTTACTCGTTTTTTCCTCATTTTATGACGAAATAACCGAAAAAAGGAACGAAAACGGATAATTTTAGCGAAATTTCTATTTTTTCCTCTATTTACTCGATTTTTTCTCATTTTATGACTAAATTACCGTAAAAAGGGACGAAAACGGAAAATTTTAGCGAAATTTCTATTTTTTCCTCTATTTACTCGTTTTTTTTCCTCATTTTATGACGAAATTACCGAAAAAAGGGATGAAAACGGATAATTTTAGCGAAATTTTTATTTTTTACCTCAATTTACACGTTTTTTTTTCCTTTTTTTATGACGAAATTACCAAAAAAGGGACGAAAACGGATAAATTTAGCGAAATTTCTATTTTTTCCTCTATTTACTCGTTTTTTTCCTCATTTTATGACGTAATTACCGAAAAAAATGACGAAAATGGATAATTTTAGCAAAATATCAATTTTTTCCTCTATTTACTCTTTTTTTTCCTCATTTTATGACGAAATTACCGAAAAAAGGGACGAAAACGGATAATTTTAGCGAAATTTCTATTTTTTCCTCTATTTACCCGTTTTTTCCTCATTTTATGACGAAATTACCGAAAAAAGGGCCGAAAACGGATAATTTTAGCGAAATTTCTATTTTTTCCATTATTTACTCCATTTTTTCTCATTTTATGACGAAATTACCGAAAAAAGGGTCGATATCGGATAATTTTAGCGAAATTTCTATTTTTTCCTCTATTTACTCGTCCTTTTACCTCATTTTATGACGAAATTACCAAAAAAGGGACGATGACGGATAATTTTAGCGAAATTTTTATTTTTTACTTCAATGTACTCGTATTTTTTCCTCATTTTATGACGGAATTACCGAAAAAAGGGACGAAAACGGATAATTTTAGCGAAATTTTAATTTTTTTCTTCAATTTAATCGTTTTCTTCATCATTTTATCACGAAATTACCGAAAAAAGGGACGAAAACGGAAAATTTTAGCGAAATTTCTATTTTTTTCTCTATTTACTAGAATTTTTTTTACATTTTATGACGAAATTACCGAATAAAGGGACGAAAACGGATATTTTAGCGAAATTATTATTTTTTTCCTCAACTTACTATTTTATCTTCATCATTTTATCAGGAAATTACCGAAAAAATGGACGAAAACGGATAATTTTAACGAAATTTCTATTTTTTTCCTCTATTTACTAGATTTTATTCAACATTTTATGAAGAAATTACCAAATAAAGGGACGAAAACGGATATTTTAGCGAAATTTTTATTTTTTTCCTCAATTTACTATTTTTTCTTCATCATTTTATCAGGAAATTACCGAAAAAATGGACGAAAACGGTAAATTTTTAGCGAAATTTTTAATTTTTTCCTCTATTTACTCGATTATTTTCCTCATTTTATGACGTAATTACCGAAAAAAATGATGAAAACAGATAATTTTCGCGAAATATCTATTTTTTCGTCTATTTACTCTTTTTTTTCCTCATTTTATGACGAAATTACCGAAAAAAGGAACGAAAACGGATAATTTTAGCGAAATTTCTATTTTTTCCTCTATTTACCCGTTTTTTCCTCATTTTATGACTAAATTACCGAAAAAAGGGCCGAAAACGGATAATTTTACCGAAATTTCTATATTTTCCTTTATTTACTCCATTTTTTCTCATTTTATGACGAAATTACCGAAAAAGGGGTCAATATCGGATAATTTTAGCGAAATTTCTATTTTTTCCTCTATTTACTCGTCCGTTTACCACATTTTATGACGAAATTACCGGAAAAATTGCCGAGAACGGATAACTTTCGCGAAATATCTATTATTTCCTCTGTGTACTCGTTTTTTTTCCTCATTATATGACGAAATTACAGAAAAAAGGGCCGAAAACGGATAATTTTAGCGAAATTTTTATTTTTTTTCTCTATTTACTCGTATTTTTTCCTCATTTTATGACGATTTTACCAAAAAAAGGGACGAAAACGGATAATTTTAGCAAAATTTCTATTTTTTCCTCTATTTACTCTATTTTTCCTCATTTTATGACGAAATTACCGAAAAAAGGGACGAAAACGGATAATTTTAGCAAAATTTCTATTTTTTCCTCTATTTACTCGTCCTTTTTCCTCATTTTATGACAAAATGGCCGAAAACGGATAATTTTCGCGAAATTTCTATTTTTCCTCTATTTACTCATCCTTTTACCTCATTTTATGACGAAATTACCGGATAAATGGCCGAAAACGGATAACTTTCGCAAAATTTCTATTTTTTCCTATATGTACTCGTTTTTTTTCCTCATTATATGACGAAATTACAGAAAAAAAGGGCCGAAAACGGATAATTTTAGCGAAATTTTTTTTTTCTCTATTTACTCGTTTTTTTTCCTCATTTTATGACGATTTTACCAAAAAAAGGGACGAAAACGGATAATTTTAGCGAAATTTCAATTTTTTCATCTATTTACTCGTTTTTTCCTCATTTTATGACGAAATTACCGAAAAAAGGGACGAAAACGGATAATTTTAGCGAAATTTCTATTTTTTCCTCTATTTACTCGATTTTTTCTCATTTTATGACTAAATTACCGTAAAAAGGGACGAGGAAAATTTTAGCGAAATTTCTATTTTTTCCTCTATTTACTCGTTTTTTTCCCTCATTTTATGACGAAATTACCGAAAAAAGGGATGAAAACGGATAATTTTAGCGAAATTTTTATTTTTTACCTCAATTTACACGTTTTTTTTTCCTTTTTTTATGACGAAATTACCGAAAAAAGGGACGAAAACGGATAATTTTAGCGAAATTTCTATTTTTTCCTCTATTTACTCGATTTTTTCTCATTTTATGACTAAATTACCATAAAAAGGGACGAAAACGGAAAATTTTAGCGAAATTTCTATTTTTTCCTCTATTTACTCGTTTTTTTTTCCTCATTTTATGACGAAATTACCGAAAAAAGGTATGAAAACGGATAATTTTAGCGAAATTTTTATTTTTTACCTCAATTTACACGTTTTTTTCCTTTTTTTATGACGAAATTACCGAAAAAAGGGACGAAAACGGATAATTTTAGCGAAATTTCTATTTTTTCCTCTATTTACTCGTTTTTTTTCCTCATTTTATGACGTAATTACCGAAAAAAATGACGAAAATGGATAATTTTAGCAAAATATCTATTTCTTCCTCTATTTACTCTTTTTTTTCCTCATTTTATGACGAAATTACCGAAAAAAGGGTCGATATCGGATAATTTTAGCGAAATTTCTATTTTTTCCTCTATTTACCCGTCCTTTTACCACATTTTATGACGAAATTACCGAAAAAATGGCCGAGAACGGATAACTTTCGCGAAATATCTATTATTTCCTCTGTGTACTCGTTTTTTTTCCTCATTATATGACGAAATTACAGAAAAAAGGGCCGAAAACGGATAATTTTAGCGAAATTTTTATTTTTTTTTCTCTATTTACTCGTATTTTTTCCTCATTTTATGACGATTTTACCAAAAAAAAGGGACGAAAACGGATAATTTTAGCGAAATTTCTATTTTTTCCTCTATTTACTCGTCCTTTTACCTCATTTTATGACGAAATTACCGGAAAAATGGCCAAAAACGGATAACTTTCGCGAAATTTCTATTTTTTCCTCTATGTACTCGTTTTTTTTCCTCATTATATGACGAAATTACAGAAAAAAAGGGCCGAAAACGGATAATTTTAGCGAATTTTTTTTTTTTCTATTTACTCGTTTTTTTTCCTCACTTTATGACGATTTTACCAAAAAAAGGGACGAAAACGGATAATTTTAGCGAAATTTCTATTTTTTCCTCTATTTACTCGTTTTTTCCTCATTTTATGACGAAATAACCGAAAAAAAGGGACGAAAACGGATAATTTTAGCGAAATTTCTATTTTTTCCTCTATTTACTCGATTTTTTCTCATTTTATGACTAAATTACCGTAAAAAGGGACGAAAACGGAAAATTTTAGCGAAATTTCTATTTTTTCCTCTATTTACTCGTTTTTTTTCCTCATTTTATGACGAAATTACCGAAAAAAGGGATGAAAACGGATAATTTTAGCGAAATTTTTATTTTTTACATCAATTTACACGTTTTTTTTTTCCTTTTTTTATGACGAAATTACCAAAAAAGGGACGAAAACGGATAAATTTAGCGAAATTTCTATTTTTTCCTCTATTTACTCGTTTTTTTCCTCATTTTATGACGTAATTACCGAAAAAAATGATGAAAATGGATAATTTTAGCAAAATATCTATTTCCTCCTCTATTTACTCTTTTTTTTCCTCATTTTATGACGAAATTACCGAAAAAAGGGACGAAAACGGATAATTTTAGCGAAATTTCTATTTTTTCCTCTATTTACCCGTTTTTTCCTCATTTTATGACGAAATTACCGAAAAAAGGGCCGAAAACGGATAATTTTAGCGAAATTTCTATTTTTTCCTTTATTTACTCCATTTTTTCTCATTTTATGACGAAATTACCGAAAAAAGGGTCGATATCGGATAATTTTAGCGAAATTTCTATTTTTTCCTCTATTTACTCGTCCTTTTACCTCATTTTATGACGAAATTACCAAAAAAGGGACGATGACGGATAATTTTAGCGAAATTTTTATTTTTTACTTCAATGTACTCGTATTTTTTCCTCATTTTATGACGGAATTACCGAAAAAAGGGACGAAAACGGATAATTTTAGCGAAATTTTAATTTTTTTCTTCAATTTAATCGTTTTCTTCATCATTTTATCACGAAATTACCGAAAAAAGGGACGAAAACGGAAAATTTTAGCGAAATTTCTATTTTTTTCTCTATTTACTAGAATTTTTTCCACATTTTATGACGAAATTACCGAATAAAGGGACGAAAACGGATATTTTAGCGAAATTATTATTTTTTTCCTCAACTTACTATTTTATCTTCATCATTTTATCAGGAAATTACCGAAAAAATGGACGAAAACGGATAATTTTAACGAAATTTCTATTTTTTTCCTCTATTTACTAGATTTTTTTCAACATTTTATGAAGAAATTACCGAATAAAGGGACGAAAACGGATATTTTAGCGAAATTTTTATTTTTTTCCTCAATTTACTATTTTTTCTTCATCATTTTATCAGGAAATTACCGAAAAAATGGACGAAAACGCTAAATTTTTAGCGAAATTTTTAATTTTTTCCTCTATTTACTCGATTATTTTCCTCATTTTATGACGTAATTACCGAAAAAAATGATGAAAACAGATAATTTTAGCGAAATATCTATTTTTTCCTCTATTTACTCTTTTTTTTTCCTCATTTTATGACGAAATTACCGAAAAAAGGAACGAAAACGGATAATTTTAGCGAAATTTCTATTTTTTCCTCTATTTACCCGTTTTTTCCTCATTTTATGACTAAATTACCGAAAAAAGGGCCGAAAACGGATAATTTTACCGAAATTTCTATATTTTCCTTTATTTACTCCATTTTTTCTCATTTTATGACGAAATTACCGAAAAAGGGGTCGATATCGGATAATTTTAGCGAAATTTCTATTTTTTCCTCTATTTACTCGTCCGTTTACCACATTTTATGACGAAATTACCGAAAAAATTGCCGAGAACGGATAACTTTCGCGAAATATCTATTATTTCCTCTGTGTACTCGTTTTTTCCTCATTATATGACGAAATTACAGAAAAAAGGGCCGAAAACGGATAATTTTAGCGAAATTTTTATTTTTTTTCTCTATTTACTCGTATTTTTTCCTCATTTTATGACGATTTTACCAAAAAAAGGGACGAAAACGGATAATTTTAGCGAAATTTCTATTTTTTCCTCTATTTACTCGTTTTTTCCTCATTTTATGACGAAATTACCGAAAAAAGGGACGAAAACGGATAATTTTAGCGAAATTTTTATTTTTTTTTCTCAATTTACTCGTTTTTTTTCCTCATTTTATGACGATTTTACTAAAAAAAGGGACGAAAACGGATAATTTTAGCGAAATTTCTATTTTTTCCTTTATTTACTCCATTTTTTCTCATTTTATGACGAAATTACCGAAAAAAGGGTCGATATCGGATAATTTTAGCGAAATTTCTATTTTTTCCTCTATGTACTCGTTTTTTTTCCTCATTATATGACGAAATTACAGAAAAAAAGGGCCGAAAACGGATAATTTTAGCGAATTTTTTTTTTTTTTCTATTTACTCGTTTTTTTTCCTCATTTTATGACGATTTTACCAAAAAAAGGGACGAAAACGGATAATTTTAGCGAAATTTCTATTTTTTCCTCTATTTACTCGTTTTTTCCTCATTTTATGACGAAATAACCGAAAAAAGGGACGAAAACGGATAATTTTAGCGAAATTTCTATTTTTTCCTCTATTTACTCTATTTTTTCTCATTTTATGACAAAATTACCGTAAAAAGGGACGAAAACGGAAAATTTTAGCGAAATTTCTATTTTTTCCTCTATTTACTCGTTTTTTTTCCTCATTTTATGGTGAAATTACCGAAAAAAGGGACGAAAACGGATAATTTTAGCGAAATTTCTATTTTTTCTTTTATTTACTCCATTTTTTCTCATTTTATGACGAAATTACCGAAAAAAGGGTCGATATCGGATAATTTTAGCGAAATTTCTATTTTTTCCTCTATTTACTCGTCCTTTTACCTCATTTTATGACGAAATTACCAAAAAAGGGACGATGACGGATAATTTTAGCGAAATTTTTATTTTTTACTTCAATGTACTCGTATTTTTTCCTCATTTTATGACGGAATTACCGAAAAAAGGGACGAAAACGGATAATTTGAGCGAAATTTTAATTTTTTTCTTCAATTTACTCGTTTTCTTCATCATTTTATCACGAAATTACCGAAAAAAGGGACGAAAATGGAAAATTTTAGCGAAATTTCTATTTTTTTCCTCTATATACTAGAATTTTTTCCACATTTTATGACGAAATTACCGAATAAAGGGACGAAAACGGATATTTTAGCGAAATTATTATTTTTTTCCTCAATTTACTATTTTTTCTTCATCATTTTATCAGGAAATTACCGAAAAAATGGACGAAAACGGATAATTTTAACGAAATTTCTATTTTTTTCCTCTATTTACTAGATTTTTTTCAACATTTTATGAAGAAATTACCGAATAAAGGGACGAAACCGGATATTTTAGCGAAATTTTTATTTTTTTCCTCAATTTACTATTTTTTCTTCATCATTTTATCAGGAAATTACCGAAAAAATGGACGAAAACGCTAAATTTTTAGCGAAATTTTTAATTTTTTCCTCTATTTACTCGATTATTTTCCTCATTTTATGACGTAATTACCGAAAAAAATGATGAAAACAGATAATTTTAGCGAAATATCTATTTTTTCCTCTATTTACTCTTTTTTTTTCCTCATTTTATGACGAAATTACTGAAAAAAGGAACGAAAACGGATAATTTTAGCGAAATTTCTATTTTTTCCTCTATTTACCCGTTTTTTCCTCATTTTATGACTAAATTACCGAAAAAAGGGCCGAAAACGGATAATTTTACCGAAATTTCTATATTTTCCTTTATTTACTCCATTTTTTCTCATTTTATGACGAAATTACCGAAAAAAGGGTCGATATCGGATAATTTTAGCGAAATTTCTATTTTTTCCTCTATTTACTCGTCCTTTATCCTCATTTTATGACAAAATGGCCGAAAACGGATAATTTTCGCGAAATTTCTATTTTTCCTCAATTTACTCGTTTTTTTTCCTCATTATATGACGAAATTACAGAAAAAATGGCCGAAAACGGATAATTTTAGCGAAATTTTTATTTTTTTTTCCTCTATTTACTCGTTTTTTTTCCTCATTTTATGACGATTTTACCAAAAAAAAGGGACGAAAACGGATAATTTTAGCGAAATTTTTATTTATTCCTCTATTTACTCGTTTTTTTTCATCATTTAATGACGAAATTACCGTAAAAAGGGACGAAAACGGAGAATTTTAGCGAAATTTTTATTTTTTTCCTCAATTTACTAATTTTTCTTCATCATTTTATCAAGAAATTACCGAAAAAAGGGACGAAAACGGATAATTTTAGCGAAATTTCTATTTTTTTCCTCCATTTGCTCGCTTTTTTTCTTCATTTTATGACGAAATTACCGAAAAAAGGGACGATAACGGATAATTCTAGCGAAATTTCTATTTTTTCCTCAACTCGTTTTTTTTCCTCATTTTATGTCGAAATTACCGAAAAAACGGACGAAAACGGATAATTTTAACGAAATTTTATTTTTTTCCTCTATTTACTCGTTTTTTTTCCTCATTTCATGACTAAAATACGAAAAAAGGGACGGTGACGGATAATTTTAGCGAAATTTTTATTTTTTACTTCAATGTACTCGTATTTTTTCCTCATTTTATGACGAAATTACCGAAAAAAGGGTCGATATCGGATAATTTTAGCGAAATTTCTATTTTTTCCTCTATTTACTCTTCCTTTTACCTCATTTTATGACGAAATTACCGGAAAAATGGCCGAAAACGGATAACTTTCGCGAAATTTCTATTTTTTCCTCTATGTACTCGTTTTTTTTTCCTCATTATATGACGAAATTACAGAAAAAAAGGGCCGAAAACGGATAATTTTAGCGAAATTTTTATTTTTTTTTTCTCTATTTACTCGTTTTTTTTCCTCATTTTATGACGATTTTACCAAAAAAAGGGACGAAAACGGATAATTTTAGCAAAATTTCTATTTTTTCCTCTATTTACTCGTTTTTTCCTCATTTTATGACGAAATAACCGAAAAAAGGGACGAAAACGGATAATTTTAGCGAAATTTCTAATTTTTCCTCTATTTACTCGATTTTTTCTCATTTTATGACTAAATTACCGTAAAAAGGGACGAAAACGGAAAATTTTAGCGAAATTTCTATTTTTTACTCTATTTACTCGTTTTTTTTCCTCATTTTATGACGAAATTACCGTAAAAAGGGACGAAAACAGAGAATTTTAGCGAAATTTTTATTTTTTTCCTCAATTTACTAATTTTTCTTCATCATTTTATCACGAAATTACCGAAAAAAGGGACGAAAACGGATAATTTTAGCGAAATTTCTATTTTTTCCTCTATTTACTCGTTTTTTCCTCATTTTATGACGAAATAACCGAAAAAAGGGACGAAAACGGATAATTTTAGCGAAATTTCTATTTTTTCCTCTATTTACTCGATTTTTTCTCATTTTATGACTAAATTACCGTAAAAAGGGACGAAAACGGAAAATTTTAGCGAAATTTCTATTTTTTCCTCTATTTACTCGTTTTTTTCCTCATTTTATGACGAAATTACCGAAAAAAGGGATGAAAACGGATAATTTTAGCGAAATTTTTATTTTTTACCTCAATTTACACGTTTTTTTTTCATTTTTTTATGACGAAATTACCGAAAAAAGGGACGAAAACGGATAATTTTAGCGAAATTTCTATTTTTCCTCTATTTACTCGTTTTTTTCCTCATTTTATGATGTAATTACCGAAAAAAATGACGAAAATGGATAATTTTAGCAAAATATCTATTTCTTCCACTATTTACTCTTTTTTTTCCTCATTTTATGACGAAATTACCGAAAAAAGGGACGAAAACGGATAATTTTAGCGAAATTTCTATTTTTTCCTCTATTTACCCGTTTTTTCCTCATTTTATGACGAAATTACCGAAAAAAGGGCCGAAAACGGATAATTTTAGCGAAATTTCTATTTTTTCCTTTATTTACTCCATTTTTTCTCATTTTATGACGAAATTACCGAAAAAAGGGTCGATATCGGATAATTTTAGCGAAATTTCTATTTTTTCCTCTATTTACTCGTCCTTTTACCACATTTTATGAGGAAATTACCGAAAAAATGGCCGAGAACGGATAACTTTCGCGAAATATCTATTATTTCCTCTGTGTACTCGTTTTTTTTCCTCATTATATGACGAAATTACAGAAAAAAGGGCCGAAAACGGATAATTTTAGCGAAATTTTTATTTTTTTTTCTCTATTTACTCGTATTTTTTCCTCATTTTATGACGATTTTACCAAAAAAAGGGACGAAAACGGATAATTTTAGCGAAATTTCTATTTTTTCCTCTATTTACTTGTTTTTTCCTCATTTTATGACGAAATTACCGAAAAAAGGGACGAAAACGGATAATTTTAGCGAATTTTTTTTTTTTCTCTATTTACTCGTTTTTTTTCCTCATTTTATGACGATTTTACCAAAAAAAGGGACGAAAACGGATAATTTTAGCGAAATTTCTATTTTTTCCTCTATTTACTCGTTTATTCCTCATTTTATGACGAAATAACCGAAAAAAGGGACGAAAACGGATAATTTTAGCGAAATTTCTATTTTTTCCTCTATTTACTCGATTTTTTCTCATTTTATGACTAAATTACCGTAAAAAGGGACGAAAACGGAAAATTTTAGCGAAATTTCTATTTTTTCCTCTATTTACTCGTTTTTTTTCCTCATTTTATGACGAAATTACCGTAAAAAGGGACGAAAACGGAGAATTTTAGCAAAATTTTTATTTTTTTCCTCAATTTACTAATTTTTCTTCATCATTTTATCACGAAATTACCGAAAAAAGGGACGAAAACGGATAATTTTAGCGAAATTTCTATTTTTTCCTCTATTTACTCGTTTTTTCCTCATTTTATGACGAAATAACCGAAAAACAGGGACGAAAACGGATAATTTTAGCGAAATTTCTATTTTTTCCTCTATTAACTCGTTTTTTCCTTATCTTATGACGAAATTACAGAAAAAAGGGACGAAAACGGATAATTTAAGCGAAATTTCTATTTTTTCCTCAATTTGCTCGTTTTTTTCCTCATTTTATAAAGAAATTACCGAAAATAGGGACGAAAAAGGATAATTTTAGCGAAATTTTTATTTTTTCCTCTATTTACTCGTTTTTTTTCATCATTTAATGACGAAATTACCGTAAAAAGGGACGAAAACGGAGAATTTTAGCGAAATTTTTATTTTTTTCCTCAATTTACTAATTTTTCTTCATCATTTTATCACGAAATTACCGAAAAAAGGGACGAAAACGGATAATTTTAGCGAAATTTCTATTTTTTTCCTCCATTTGCTCGTTTTTTTTCTTCATTTTATGACGAAATTACCGAAAAAAGGGACGATAACGGATAATTCTAGCGAAATTTCTATTTTTTCCTCAACTCGTTTTTTTTTCCTCATTTTATGTCGAAATTACCGAAAAAACGGACGAAGACGGATAATTTTAACGAAATTTTATTTTTTTCCTCTATTTACTCGTTTTTTTCCTCATTTCATGACTAAAATACGAAAAAAGGGACGGTGACGGATAATTTTAGCGAAATTTTTATTTTTTACTTCAATGTACTCGTATTTTTTCCTCATTTTATGACGAAATTACCGAAAAAAGGGTTGATATCGGATAATTTTAGCGAAATTTCTATTTTTTCCTCTATTTACTCGTCCTTTTACCTCATTTTATGACGAAATTACCGGAAAAATGGCCGAAAACGGATAACTTTCGCGAAATTTCTATTTTTTCCTCTATGTACTCGTTTTTTTTTCCTCATTATATGACGAAATTACAGAAAAAAAGGGCCGAAAACGGATAATTTTAGCGAAATTTTTATTTTTTTTTCTCTATTTACTCGTTTTTTTTCCTCATTTTATGACGATTTTACCAAAAAAAGGGACGAAAACGGATAATTTTAGCGAAATTTCTATTTTTTCCTCTATTTACTCGTTTTTTCCTCATTTTATGACGAAATAACCGAAAAAAGGGACGAAAACGGATAATTTTAGCGAAATTTCTATTTTTTCCTCTATTTACTCGATTTTTTCTCATTTTATGACTAAATTACCGTAAAAAGGGACGAAAACGGAAAATTTTAGAGAAATTTCTATTTTTTCCTCTATTTACTCGTTTTTTTTTCCTCATTTTATGACGAAATTACCGTACAAAGGGACGAAAACGGAGAATTTTAGCTAAATTTTTATTTTTTTCCTCAATTTACTAATTTTTCTCATCATTTTATCACGAAATTACCGAAAAAAGGGACGAAAACGGATAATTTTAGCGAAATTTCTATTTTTTCCTCTATTTACTCGTTTTTTCCTCATTTTATGACGAAATAACCGAAAAAAGGGACGAAAACGGATAATTTTAGCGAAATTTCTATTTTTTCCTCTATTTACTCGATTTTTTCTCATTTTATGACTAAATTACCGTAAAAAGGGACGAAAACGGAAAATTTTAGCGAAATTTCTATTTTTTCCTCTATTTACTCGTTTTTTTTCCTCATTTTATGACGAAATTACCGAAAAAAGGGATGAAAACGGATAATTTTAGCGAAATTTTTATTTTTTACCTCAATTTACACGTTTTTTTTTCCTTTTTTTATGACGAAATTACCGAAAAAAGGGACGAAAACGGATAATTTTAGCGAAATTTCTATTTTTTCCTCTATTTACTCGTTTTTTTTCCTCATTTTATGACGTAATTACCGAAAAAAATGACGAAAATGGATAATTTTAGCAAAATATCTATTTCTTCCTCTATTTACTCTTTTTTTTCCTCATTTTATGACGAAATTACCGAAAAAAGGGACGAAAACGGATAATTTTAGCGAAATTTCTATTTTTTCCTCTATTTACCCGTTTTTTCCTCATTTTATGACGAAATTACCGAAAAAAGGGCCGAAATCGGATAATTTTAGCGAAATTTCTATTTTTTCCTTTATTTACTCCATTTTTTCTCATTTTATGACGAAATTACCGAAAAAAGGGTCGATATCGGATAATTTTAGCGAAATTTCTATTTTTTCCTCTATTTACTCGTCCTTTTACCACATTTTATGACGAAATTACCGAAAAAATGGCCGAGAACGGATAACTTTCGCGAAATATCTATTATTTCCTCTGTGTACTTTTTTTTTTTCCTCATTATATGACGAAATTACAGAAAAAAGGGCCGAAAACGGATAATTTTAGCGAAAAATTTATTTTTTTTTCTCTATTTACTCGTATTTTTTCCTCATTTTATGACGATTTTACCAAAAAAAGGGACGAAAACGGATAATTCTAGCGAAATTTCTATTTTTTCCTCTATTTACTCGTTTTTTCCTCATTTTATGACGAAATAACCAAAAAAAGGGACGAAAACGGATAATTTTAGCGAAATTTCTATTTTTTCCTTTATTTACTCCATTTTTTCTCATTTTATGACGAAATTACCGAAAAAAGGGTCGATATCGGATAATTTTAGCGAAATTTCTATTTTTTCCTCTATTTACTCGTCCTTTTACCTCATTTTATGACGAAATTAAAAGAAAAATGGCCGAAAACGGATAACTTTCACGAAATTTCTATTTTTTCCTCTATGTACTCGTTTTTTTCCTCATTATATGACGAAATTACAGAAAAAAAGGGCCGAAAACGGATAATTTTAGCGAAATTTTTATTTTTTCCTCTATTTACTCGTTTTTTTTCATCATTTAATGACGAAATTTCCGTAAAAAGGGACGAAAACGGAGAATTTTAGCGAAATTTTTATTTTTTCCTCAATTTACTAATTTTTCTTCATCATTTTATCACGAAATTACCGAAAAAAGGGACGAAAACGGATAATTTTAGCGAAATTTCTATTTTTTTCCTCCATTTGCTCGTTTTTTTTCTTCATTTTATGACGAAATTACCGAAAAAAGGGACGATAACGGATAATTCTAGCGAAATTTCTATTTTTTCCTCAACTTGTTTTTTTTCCTCATTTTATGTCGAAATTACCGAAAAAACGGACGAAAACGGATAATTTTAACGAAATTTTATTTTTTTCCTCTATTTACTCGTTTTTTTCCTCATTTCATGACTAAAATACGAAAAAAGGGACGGTGACCTATAATTTTAGCGAAATTTTTATTTTTTACTTCAATGTACTCGAATTTTTTCCTCATTTTATGACGAAATTACCGAAAAAAGGGTCGATATTGGATAATTTTAGCGAAATTTCTATTTTTTCCTCTATTTACTCGTCCTTTTACCTCATTTTATGACGAAATTACCGGAAAAATGGCCGAAAACGGATAACTTTCGCGAAATTTCTATTTTTTCCTCTATGTACTCGTTTTTTTTTCCTCATTATATGACGAAATTACCGAAAAAAGGGACGAAAACGGATAATTTTAGCGAAATTTTTATTTTTTTTTCTCTATTTACTCGTTTTTTTTCCTCATTTTATGACGATTTTACTAAAAAAAGGGACGAAAACGGATAATTTTAGCAAAATTTCTATTTTTTCCTCTATTTACTCGTTTTTTCCTCATTTTATGACGAAATAACCAAAAAAAGGGACGAAAACGGATAATTTTAGCGAAATTTCTATTTTTTCCTTTATTTACTCCATTTTTTCTCATTTTATGACGAAATTACCGAAAAAAGGGTCGATATCGGATAATTTTAGCGAAATTTCTATTTTTTCCTCTATTTACTCGTACTTTTACCTCATTTTATGACGAAATTACCGGAAAAATGGCCGAAAACGGATAACTTTCGCGAAATTTCTATTTTTTCCTCTATGTACTCGTTTTTTTTTCTTCATTATATGACGAAATTACAGAAAAAAGGGCCGAAAACGGATAATTTTAGCGAAATTTTTATTTTTTCCTCTATTTACTCGTTTTTTTTCATCATTTAATGACGAAATTACCGTAAAAAGGGACGAAAACGGAGAATTTTAGCGAAATTTTTATTTTTTTCCTCAATTTACTAATTTTTCTTCATCATTTTATCACGAAATTACCGAAAAAAGGGACGAAAACGGATAATTTTTGTGAAATTTCTATTTTTTTCCTCCATTTGCTCGTTTTTTTTCTTCATTTTATGACGAAATTACCGAAAAAAGGGACGATAACGGATAATTCTAGCGAAATTTCTATTTTTTCCTCAACTCGTTTTTTTTCCTCATTTTATGTCGAAATTACCGAAAAAACGGACGAAGACGGATAATTTTAACGAAATTTTATTTTTTTCCTCTATTTACTCGTTTTTTTCCTCATTTCATGACTAAAATACGAAAAAAGGGACGAAAACGGATAATTTTAGCGAAATTTTTATTTTTTTTTCTCTATTTACTCGTTTTTTTTTCCTCATTTTATGACGATTTTACCAAAAAAAGGGACGAAAACGGATAATTTTAGCGAAATTTCTATTTTTTCCTCTATTTACTCGTTTTTTCCTCATTTTATGACGAAATAACCGAAAAAAGGGACGAAAACGGATAATTTTAGCGAAATTTCTATTTTTTCCTCTATTTACTCGATTTTTTCTCATTTTATGACTAAATTACCGTAAAAAGGGACGAAAACGGAAAATTTTAGCGAAATTTTTATTTTTTCCTGTATTTACTCGTTTTTTTTCCTCATTTTATGAGGAAATTACCGTAAAAATGGACGAAAACGGAGAATTTTAGCGAAATTTTTATTTTTTTCCTCAATTTACTAATTTTTCTTCATCATTTTATCACGAAATTACCGAAAAAAGGGACGAAAACGGATAATTTTAGCGAAATTTCTATTTTTTCCTCTATTTACTTTGTTTTTTCCTCATTTTATGACGATTTTACCAAAAAAAGGGACGAAAACGGATAATTTTAGCAAAATTTCTATTTTTTCCTCTATTTACTCGTTTTTTTCCTCATTTTATGAAGTAATTACCGAAAAAAATGACGAAAATGGATAATTTTAGCAAAATATCTATTTCTTCCTCTATTTACTCTTTTTTTTCCTCATTTTATGACGAAATTACCGAAAAAAGGGACGAAAACGGATAATTTTAGCGAAATTTCTATTTTTTCCTCTATTTACCCGTTTTTTCCTCATTTTATGACGAAATTACCGAAAAAAGGGCCGAAAACGGATAATTTTAGCGAAATTTCTATTTTTTCCTTTATTTACTCCATTTTTTCTCATTTTATGAGGAAATTACCGAAAAAAGGGTCGATATCGGATAATTTTAGCGAAATTTCTATTTTTTCCTCTATTTACTCGTCCTTTTACCACATTTTATGACGAAATTACCGAAAAAATGGCCGAGAACGGATAACTTTCGCGAAATATCTATTTTTTCCTCTATTTACTCGTCCTTTTACCTCATTTTATGACGAAATTACCGGAAAAATGGCCGAAAACGGATAACTTTCGCGAAATTTCTATTTTTTCCTCTATGTACTCGTTTTTTTTTCCCCATTATATGACGAAATTACAGAAAAAAAGGGCCGAAAACGGATAATTTTAGCGAAATTTTTATTTTTTTTATTTACTCGTTTTTTTTCCTCATTTTATGACGAAATTACCGAAAAAAGGGATGAAAACGGATAATTTTAGCGAAATTTTTATTTTTTACCTCAATTTACACGTTTTTTTTTTCCTTTTTTTATGACGAAATTACCGAAAAAAGGGACGAAAACGGATAATTTTTGCGAAATTTCTATTTTTTCCTCTATTTAATCGATTTTTTCTCATTTTATGACTAAATTACCGTAAAAAGGGACGAAAACGGAAAATTTTAGAGAAATTTCTATTTTTTCCTCTATTTACTCGTTTTTTTTCCTCATTTTATGACGAAATTACCGTAAAAAGGGACGAAAACGGAGAATTTTAGCGAAATTTTTTTTTTTTCCTCAATTTACTAATTTTTCTTCATCATTTTATCACGAAATTACCGAAAAAAGGGACGAAAACGGATAATTTTAGCGAAATTTTTATTTTTTCCTCTATTTACTCGTTTTTTTTCATCATTTAATGACGAAATTACCGTAAAAAGGGACGAAAACGGAGAATTTTAGCGAAATTTTTATTTTTTTCCTCAATTTACTAATTTTTCTTCATCATTTTATCACGAAATTACCGAAAAAAGGGACGAAAACGGATAATTTTAGCGAAATTTCTATTTTTTTCCTCCATTTGCTCGTTTTTTTTCTTCATTTTATGACGAAATTACCGAAAAAAGGGACGATAACGGATAATTCTAGCGAAATTTCTATTTTTTCCTCAACTCGTTTTTTTTCCTCATTTTATGTCGAAATTACCGAAAAAACGGACGAAGACGGATAATTTTAACGAAATTTTATTTTTTTCCTCTATTTACTCCTTTTTTTCCTCATTTCATGACTAAAATACGAAAAAAGGGACGAAAACGGATAATTTTAGCGAAATTTTTATTTTTTTTTCTCTATTTACTCGTTTTTTTTTCCTCATTTTATGACGATTTTACCAAAAAAAGGGACGAAAACGGATAATTTTAGCGAAATTTCTATTTTTTCCTCTATTTACTCGTTTTTTCCTCATTTTATGACGAAATAACCGAAAAAAGGGACGAAAACGGATAATTTTAGCGAAATTTCTATTTTTTCCTCTATTTACTCGATTTTTTCTCATTTTATGACTAAATTACCGTAAAAAGGGACGAAAACGGAAAATTTTAGCGAAATTTTTATTTTTTCCTGTATTTACTCGTTTTTTTTCCTCATTTTATGAGGAAATTACCGTAAAAAGGGACGAAAACGGAGAATTTTAGCGAAATTTTTATTTTTTTCCTCAATTTACTAATTTTTCTTCATCATTTTATCACGAAATTACCGAAAAAAGGGACGAAAACGGATAATTTTAGCGAAATTTCTATTTTTTCCTCTATTTACTCGTTTTTTTTCCTCATTTTATGACGAAATTACCGTAAAAAGGGACGAAAACGGAGAATTTTAGCGAAATTTTTTTTTTTTTCCTCAATTTACTAATATTTCTTCATCATTTTATCACGAAATTACCGAAAAAAGGGACGAAAACGGATAATTTTAGCGAAATTTTTATTTTTTCTCTATTTACTCGTTTTTTTTCATCATTTAATGACGAAATTACCGTAAAAAGGGACGAAAACGGAGAATTTTAGCGAAATTTTTATTTTTTTCCTCAATTTACTAATTTTTCTTCATCATTTTATCACGAAATTACCGAAAAAAGGGACGAAAACGGATAATTTTAGCGAAATTTCTATTTTTTTCCTCCATTTGCTCGTTTTTTTTCTTCATTTTATGACGAAATTACCGAAAAAAGGGACGATAACGGATAATTCTAGCGAAATTTCTATTTTTTCCTCAACTCGTTTTTTTTCCTCATTTTATGTCGAAATTACCGAAAAAACGGACGAAGACGGATAATTTTAACGAAATTTTATTTTTTTCCTCTATTTACTCCTTTTTTTCCTCATTTCATGACTAAAATACGAAAAAAGGGACGAAAACGGATAATTTTAGCGAAATTTTTATTTTTTTTTCACTATTTACTCGTTTTTTTTTCCTCATTTTATGACGATTTTACCAAAAAAAGGGACGAAAACGGATAATTTTAGCGAAATTTCTATTTTTTCCTCTATTTACTCGTTTTTTCCTCATTTTATGACGAAATAACCGAAAAAAGGGACGAAAACGGATAATTTTAGCGAAATTTCTATTTTTTCCTCTATTTACTCGATTTTTTCTCATTTTATGACTAAATTACCGTAAAAAGGGACGAAAACGGAAAATTTTAGCGAAATTTTTATTTTTTCCTGTATTTACTCGTTTTTTTTCCTCATTTTATGAGGAAATTACCGTAAAAAGGGACGAAAACGGAGAATTTTAGCGAAATTTTTATTTTTTTCCTCAATTTACTAATTTTTCTTCATCATTTTATCACGAAATTACCGAAAAAAGGGACGAAAACGGATAATTTTAGCGAAATTTCTATTTTTTCCTCTATTTACTCGTTTTTTCCTCATTTTATGACGAAATAACCGAAAAAAGGGACGAAAACGGATAATTTTAGCGAAATTTCTATTTTTTCCTCTATTTACTCGATTTTTTCTCATTTTATGACTAAATTACCGTAAAAAGGGACGAAAACGGAAAATTTTAGTGAAATTTCTATTTTTTCCTCTATTTACCCGTTTTTTCCTCATTTTATGACGAAATTACCGAAAAAAGGGCCGAAAACGGATAATTTTAGCGAAATTTCTATTTTTTCCTTTATTTACTCCATTTTTTCTCATTTTATGACGAAATTACCGAAAAAAGGGTCGATATCGGATAATTTTAGCGAAATTTCTATTTTTTCCTCTATTTACTCGTCCTTTTACCACATTTTATGACGAAATTACCGAAAAAATGGCCGAGAACGGATAACTTTCGCGAAATATCTATTTTTTCCTCTATTTACTCGTCCTTTTACCTCATTTTATGACGAAATTACCGGAAAAATGGCCGAAAACGGATAACTTTCGCGAAATTTCTATTTTTTCCTCTATGTATTCGTTTTTTTTTCCTCATTATATGACGAAATTACAGAAAAAAAGGGCCGAAAACGGATAATTTTAGCGAAATTTTTATTTTTTTTTCCTATTTACTCGTTTTTTTTCCTCATTTTATGACGATTTTACCAAAAAAAGGGACGAAAACGGATAATTTTAGCGAAATTTCTATTTTTTCCTCTATTTACTCGTTTTTTCCTCATTTTATGACGAAATAACCGAAAAAAGGGACGAAAACGGATAATTTTTGCGAAATTTCTATTTTTTCCTCTATTTACTCGATTTTTTCTCATTTTATGACTAAATTACCGTAAAAAGGGACGAAAACGGAAAATTTTAGAGAAATTTCTATTTTTTCCTCTATTTACTCGTTTTTTTTCCTCATTTTATGACGAAATTACCGTAAAAAGGGACGAAAACGGAGAATTTTAGCGAAATTTTTTTTTTTTCCTCAATTTACTAATTTTTCTTCATCATTTTATCACGAAATTACCGAAAAAAGGGACGAAAACGGATAATTTTAGCGAAATTTCTATTTTTTCCTCTATTTACTCGTTTTTTCCTCATTTTATGACGAAATAACCGAAAAAAGGGACGAAAACGGATAATTTTAGCGAAATTTCTATTTTTTCCTCTATTTACTCGATTTTTTCTCATTTTATGACTAAATTACCGTAAAAAGGGACGAAAACGGAAAATTTTAGCGAAATTTCTATTTTTTCCTCTATTTACTCGTTTTTTTTCCTCATTTTATGACGAAATTACCGAAAAAAGGGATGAAAACGGATAATTTAAGCGAAATTTTTATTTTTTACCTCAATTTACACGTTTTTTTTTTTCCTTTTTTTATGACGAAATTACCGAAAAAAGGGACGAAAACGGATAATTTTAGCGAAATTTCTATTTTTTCCTCTATTTACTCGTTTTTTTCCTCATTTTATGACGTAATTACCGAAAAAAATGACGAAAATGGATAATTTTAGCAAAATATCTATTTCTTCCTCTATTTACTCTTTTTTTTCCTCATTTTATGACGAAATTACCGAAAAAAGGGACGAAAACGGATAATTTTAGCGAAATTTCTATTTTTTCCTCTATTTACCCGTTTTTTCCTCATTTTATGACGAAATTACCGAAAAAAGGGCCGAAATCGGATAATTTTAGCGAAATTTCTATTTTTTCCTTTATTTACTCCATTTTTTCTCATTTTATGACGAAATTACCGAAAAAAGGGTCGATATCGGATAATTTTAGCGAAATTTCTGTTTTTTCCTCTATTTACTCGTCCTTTTACCACATTTTATGACGAAATTACCGAAAAAATGGCCGAGAACGGATAACTTTCGCGAAATATCTATTATTTCCTCTGTGTACTCGTTTTTTTTCCTCATTATATGACGAAATTACAGAAAAAAGGGCCGAAAACGGATAATTTTAGCGAAATTTTTATTTTTTTTTCTCTATTTACTCGTATTTTTTCCTCATTTTATGACGATTTTACCAAAAAAAGGGACGAAAACGGATAATTTTAGCGAAATTTCTATTTTTTCCTCTATTTACCCGTTTTTTCCTCATTTTATGACGAAATTACCGAAAAAAGGGCCGAAAACGGATAATTTTAGCGAAATTTCTATTTTTTCCTTTATTTACTCCATTTTTTCTCATTTTATGACGAAATTACCGAAAAAAGGGTCGATATCGGATAATTTTAGCGAAATTTCTATTTTTTCCTCTATTTACTCGTCCTTTTACCACATTTTATGACGAAATTACCGAAAAAATGGCCGAGAACGGATAACTTTCGCGAAATATCTATTTTTTCCTCTATTTACTCGTCCTTTTACCTCATTTTATGACGAAATTACCGGAAAAATGGCCGAAAACGGATAACTTTCGCGAAATTTCTATTTTTTCCTCTATGTACTCGTTTTTTTTTCCTCATTATATGACGAAATTACAGAAAAAAAGGGCCGAAAACGGATAATTTTAGCGAAATTTTTATTTTTTTTTCCTATTTACTCGTTTTTTTCCTCATTTTATGACGATTTTACCAAAAAAAGGGACGAAAACGGATAATTTTAGCGAAATTTCTATTTTTTCCTCTATTTACTCGTTTTTTCCTCATTTTATGACGAAATAACCGAAAAAAGGGACGAAAACGGATAATTTTTGCGAAATTTCTATTTTTTCCTCTATTTACTCGATTTTTTCTCATTTTATGACTAAATTACCGTAAAAAGGGACGAAAACGGAAAATTTTAGAGAAATTTCTATTTTTTCCTCTATTTACTCGTTTTTTTTCCTCATTTTATGACGAAATTACCGTAAAAAGGGACGAAAACGGAGAATTTTAGCGAAATTTTTTTTTTTTCCTCAATTTACTAATTTTTCTTCATCATTTTATCACGAAATTACCGAAAAAAGGGACGAAAACGGATAATTTTAGCGAAATTTCTATTTTTTCCTCTATTTACTCGTTTTTTCCTCATTTTATGACGAAATAACCGAAAAAAGGGACGAAAACGGATAATTTTAGCGAAATTTCTATTTTTTCCTCTATTTACTCGATTTTTTCTCATTTTATGACTAAATTACCGTAAAAAGGGACGAAAACGGAAAATTTTAGCGAAATTTCTATTTTTTCCTCTATTTACTCGTTTTTTTTCCTCATTTTATGACGAAATTACCGAAAAAAGGGATGAAAACGGATAATTTTAGCGAAATTTTTATTTTTTACCTCAATTTACACGTTTTTTTTTTCCTTTTTTTATGACGAAATTACCGAAAAAAGGGACGAAAACGGATAATTTTAGCGAAATTTCTATTTTTTCCTCTATTTACTCGTTTTTTCCTCATTTTATGACGAAATAACCGAAAAAAGGGACGAAAACGGATAATTTTAGCGAAATTTCTATTTTTTCCTCTATTTACTCGATTTTTTCTCATTTTATGACTAAATTACCGTAAAAAGGGACGAAAACGGAAAATTTTAGCGAAATTTCTATTTTTTCCTCTATTTACTCGTTTTTTTTCCTCATTTTATGACGAAATTACCGAAAAAAGGGATGAAAACGGATAATTTTAGCGAAATTTTTATTTTTTACCTCAATTTACACGTTTTTTTTTTCCTTTTTTTATGACGAAATTACCGAAAAAAGGGACGAAAACGGATAATTTTTGCGAAATTTCTATTTTTTCCTCTATTTACTCGATTTTTTCTCATTTTATGACTAAATTACCGTAAAAAGGGACGAAAACGGAAAATTTTAGAGAAATTTCTATTTTTTCCTCTATTTACTCGTTTTTTTTCCTCATTTTATGACGAAATTACCGTAAAAAGGGACGAAAACGGAGAATTTTAGCGAAATTTTTTTTTTTTTCCTCAATTTACTAATTTTTCTTCATCATTTTATCACGAAATTACCGAAAAAAGGGACGAAAACGGATAATTTTAGCGAAATTTTTATTTTTTCCTCTATTTACTCGTTTTTTTTCATCATTTAATGACGAAATTACCGTAAAAAGGGACGAAAACGGAGAATTTTAGCGAAATTTTTATTTTTTTCCTCAATTTACTAATTTTTCTTCATCATTTTATCACGAAATTACCGAAAAAAGGGACGAAAACGGATAATTTTAGCGAAATTTCTATTTTTTTCCTCCATTTGCTCGTTTTTTTTCTTCATTTTATGACGAAATTACCGAAAAAAGGGACGATAACGGATAATTCTAGCGAAATTTCTATTTTTTCCTCAACTCGTTTTTTTTCCTCATTTTATGTCGAAATTACCGAAAAAACGGACGAAGACGGATAATTTTAACGAAATTTTATTTTTTTCCTCTATTTACTCCTTTTTTTCCTCATTTCATGACTAAAATACGAAAAAAGGGACGAAAACGGATAATTTTAGCGAAATTTTTATTTTTTTTTCTCTATTTACTCGTTTTTTTTTCCTCATTTTATGACGATTTTACCAAAAAAAGGGACGAAAACGGATAATTTTAGCGAAATTTTTATTTTTTCCTCTATTTACTCGTTTTTTCCTCATTTTATGACGAAATAACCGAAAAAAGGGACGAAAACGGATAATTTTAGCGAAATTTCTATTTTTTCCTCTATTTACTCGATTTTTTCTCATTTTATGACTAAATTACCGTAAAAAGGGACGAAAACGGAAAATTTTAGCGAAATTTTTATTTTTTCCTGTATTTACTCGTTTTTTTTCCTCATTTTATGAGGAAATTACCGTAAAAAATGACGAAAACGGAGAATTTTAGCGAAATTTTTATTTTTTTCCTCAATTTACTAATTTTTCTTCATCATTTTATCACGAAATTACCGAAAAAAGGGACGAAAACGGATAATTTTAGCGAAATTTCTATTTTTTCCTCTATTTACTCGTTTTTTCCTCATTTTATGACGAAATAACCGAAAAAAGGGACGAAAACGGATAATTTTAGCGAAATTTCTATTTTTTCCTCTATTTACTCGATTTTTTCTCATTTTATGACTAAATTACCGTAAAAAGGGACGAAAACGGAAAATTTTAGTGAAATTTCTATTTTTTCCTCTATTTACCCGTTTTTTCCTCATTTTATGACGAAATTACCGAAAAAAGGGCCGAAAACGGATAATTTTAGCGAAATTTCTATTTTTTCCTTTATTTACTCCATTTTTTCTCATTTTATGACGAAATTACCGAAAAAAGGGTCGATATCGGATAATTTTAGCGAAATTTCTATTTTTTCCTCTATTTACTCGTCCTTTTACCACATTTTATGACGAAATTACCGAAAAAATGGCCGAGAACGGATAACTTTCGCGAAATATCTATTTTTTCCTCTATTTACTCGTCCTTTTACCTCATTTTATGACGAAATTACCGGAAAAATGGCCGAAAACGGATAACTTTCGCGAAATTTCTATTTTTTCCTCTATGTACTCGTTTTTTTTTCCTCATTATATGACGAAATTACAGAAAAAAAGGGCCGAAAACGGATAATTTTAGCGAAATTTTTATTTTTTTTTCCTATTTACTCGTTTTTTTTCCTCATTTTATGACGATTTTACCAAAAAAAGGGACGAAAACGGATAATTTTAGCGAAATTTCTATTTTTTCCTCTATTTACTCGTTTTTTTTCCTCATTTTATGACGAAATTACCGTAAAAAGGGACGAAAACGGAGAATTTTAGCGAAATTTTTTTTTTTTCCTCAATTTACTAATTTTTCTTCATCATTTTATCACGAAATTACCGAAAAAAGGGACGAAAACGGATAATTTTAGCGAAATTTCTATTTTTTCCTCTATTTACTCGTTTTTTTTCCTCATTTTATGACGAAATTACCGAAAAAAGGGATGAAAACGGATAATTTTAGCGAAATTTTTATTTTTTACCTCAATTTACACGTTTTTTTTTTCCTTTTTTTATGACGAAATTACCGAAAAAAGGGACGAAAACGGATAATTTTAGCGAAATTTCTACTTTTTCCTCTATTTACTCGTTTTTTTCCTCATTTTATGACGTAATTACCGAAAAAAATGACGAAAATGGATAATTTTAGCAAAATATCTATTTCTTCCTCTATTTACTCTTTTTTTTCCTCATTTTATGACGAAATTACCGAAAAAAGGGACGAAAACGGATAATTTTAGCGAAATTTCTATTTTTTCCTCAATTTACTAATTTTTCTTCATCATTTTATCACGAAATTACCGAAAAAAGGGACGAAAACGGATAATTTTAGCGAAATTTCTATTTTTTCCTCTATTTACTCGTTTTTTTTCCTCATTTTATGACGAAATTACCGAAAAAAGGGATGAAAACGGATAATTTTAGCGAAATTTTTATTTTTTACCTCAATTTACACGTTTTTTTTTTCCTTTTTTTATGACGAAATTACCGAAAAAAGGGACGAAAACGGATAATTTTAGCGAAATTTCTACTTTTTCCTCTATTTACTCGTTTTTTTCCTCATTTTATGACGTAATTACCGAAAAAAATGACGAAAATGGATAATTTTAGCAAAATATCTATTTCTTCCTCTATTTACTCTTTTTTTTCCTCATTTTATGACGAAATTACCGAAAAAAGGGACGAAAACGGATAATTTTAGCGAAATTTCTATTTTTTCCTCTATTTACCCGTTTTTTCCTCATTTTATGACGAAATTACCGAAAAAAGGGCCGAAATCGGATAATTTTAGCGAAATTTCTATTTTTTCCTTTATTTACTCCATTTTTTCTCATTTTATGACGAAATTACCGAAAAAAGGGTCGATATCGGATAATTTTAGCGAAATTTCTGTTTTTTCCTCTATTTACTCGTCCTTTTACCACATTTTATGACGAAATTACCGAAAAAATGGCCGAGAACGGATAACTTTCGCGAAATATCTATTATTTCCTCTGTGTACTCGTTTTTTTTCCTCATTATATGACGAAATTACAGAAAAAAGGGCCGAAAACGGATAATTTTAGCGAAATTTTTATTTTTTTTTCTCTATTTACTCGTATTATTTCCTCATTTTATGACGATTTTACCAAAAAAAGGGACGAAAACGGATAATTTTAGCGAAATTTCTATTTTTTCCTCTATTTACTTGTTTTTTCCTCATTTTATGACGAAATTACCGAAAAAAGGGAAGAAAACGGATAATTTTAGCGAAATTTTTATTTTTTTTTCTCTATTTACTCGTTTTTTTTCCTCATTTTATGACGATTTTACTAAAAAAAGGGACGAAAACGGATAATTTTAGCGAAATTTCTATTTTTTCCTCTATTTACTCGTTTTTTCCTCATTTTATGACGAAATAACCAAAAAAAGGGACGAAAACAGATAATTTTAGCGAAATTTCTATTTTTTCCTTTATTTACTCCATTTTTTCTCATTTTATGACGAAATTACCGAAAAAAGGGTCGATATCGGATAATTTTAGCGAAATTTCTATTTTTTCCTCTATTTACTCGTCCTTTTACCTCATTTTATGACGAAATTACCGGAAAAATGGCCGAAAACGGATAACTTTCGCGAAATTTCTATTTTTTCCTCTATGTACTCGTTTTTTTTCCTCATTATATGACGAAATTACAGAAAAAAAGGGCCGAAAACGGATAATTTTAGCGAAATTTTTATTTTTTCCTCTATTTACTCGTTTTTTTTATCATTTAATGACGAAATTACCGTAAAAAGGGACGAAAACGGAGAATTTTAGCGAAATTTTTATTTTTTCCTCAATTTACTAATTTTTCTTCATCATTTTATCACGAAATTACCGAAAAAAGGGGCCAAAACGGATAATTTTAGCGAAATTTCTATTTTTTTCCTCCATTTGCTCGTTTTTTTTCTTCATTTTATGACGAAATTACCGAAAAAAGGGACGATAACGGATAATTCTAGCGAAATTTCTATTTTTTCCTCAACTCGTTTTTTTTCCTCATTTTATGTCGAAATTACCGAAAAAACGGACGAAAACGGATAATTTTAACGAAATTTTATCTTTTTCCTCTATTTACTCGTTTTTTTCCTCATTTCATGACTAAAATACGAAAAAAGGGACGGTGACGGATAATTTTAGCGAAATTTTTATTTTTTACTTCAATGTACTCGTATTTTTTCCTCATTTTATGACGAAATTACCGAAAAAAGGGTCGATATCGGATAATTTTAGCGAAATTTCTATTTTTTCCTCTATTTACTCGTCCTTTTACCTCATTTTATGACGAAATTACCGGAAAAATGGCCGAAAACGGATAACTTTCGCGAAATTTCTATTTTTTCCTCTATGTACTCGTTTTTTTTTCCTCATTATATGACGAAATTACCGAAAAAAGGGACGAAAACGGATAATTTTAGCGAAATTTTTATTTTTTTTCTCTATTTACTCGTTTTTTCTCCTCATTTTATGACGATTTTACTAAAAAAAGGGACGAAAACGGATAATTTTAGCAAAATTTCTATTTTTTCCTCTATTTACTCGTTTTTTCCTCATTTTATGACGAAATAACCAAAAAAAGGGACGAAAACGGATAATTTTAGCGAAATTTCTATTTTTTCCTTTATTTACAACATTTTTTCTCATTTTATGACGAAATTACCGAAAAAAGGGTCGATATCGGATAATTTTAGCGAAATTTCTATTTTTTCCTCTATTTACTCGTACTTTTACCTCATTTTATGACGAAATTACCGGAAAAATTTCCGAAAACGGATAACTTTCGAGAAATTTCTATTTTTTCCTCTATGTACTCGTTTTTTTTCCTCATTATATGACGAAATTACAGAAAAAAAGGGCCGAAAACGGATAATTTTAGCGAAATTTTTATTTTTTCCTCTATTTACTCGTTTTTTTTCATCATTTAATGACGAAATTACCGTTAAAAGGGACGAAAACGGAGAATTTTAGCGAAATTTTTATTTTTTTCCTCAATTTACTAATTTTTCTTCATCATTTTATTACGAAATTACCGAAAAAAGGGACGAAAACGGATAATTTTAGCGAAATTTCTATTTTTTTCCTCCATTTGCTCGTTTTTTTTCTTCATTTTATGACGAAATTACCGAAAAAAGGGACGATAACGGATAATTCTAGCGAAATTTCTATTTTTTCCTCAACTCGTTTTTTTTTCCTCATTTTATGTCGAAATTACCGAAAAAACGGACGAAGACGGATAATTTTAACGAAATTTTATTTTTTTCCACTATTTAGTCGTTTTTTTCCTCATTTCATGACTAAAATACGAAAAAAGGGACGGTGACGGATAATTTTAGCGAAATTTTTATTTTTTACTTCAATGTACTCGTATTTTTTCCTCATTTTATGACGAAATTACCGAAAAAAGGGTCGATATCGGATAATTTTAGCGAAATTTCTATTTTTTCCTCTATTTACTCGTTTTTTCCTCATTTTATGACGAAATAACCGAAAAAAGGGACGAAAACGGATAATTTTTGCGAAATTTCTATTTTTTCCTCTATTTACTCGATTTTTTCTCATTTTATGACTAAATTACCGTAAAAAGGGACGAAAACGGAAAATTTTAGAGAAATTTCTATTTTTTCCTCTATTTACTCGTTTTTTTTCCTCATTTTATGACGAAATTACCGTAAAAAGGGACGAAAACGGAGAATTTTAGCGAAATTTTTTTTTTTTCCTCAATTTACTAATTTTTCTTCATCATTTTATCACGAAATTACCGAAAAAAGGGACGAAAACGGATAATTTTAGCGAAATTTCTATTTTTTCCTCTATTTACTCGTTTTTTTTCCTCATTTTATGACGAAATTACCGAAAAAAGGGATGAAAACGGATAATTTTAGCGAAATTTTTATTTTTTACCTCAATTTACACGTTTTTTTTTTCCTTTTTTTATGACGAAATTACCGAAAAAAGGGACGAAAACGGATAATTTTAGCGAAATTTCTACTTTTCCTCTATTTACTCGTTTTTTTCCTCATTTTATGACGTAATTACCGAAAAAAATGACGAAAATGGATAATTTTAGCAAAATATCTATTTCTTCCTCTATTTACTCTTTTTTTTCCTCATTTTATGACGAAATTACCGAAAAAAGGGACGAAAACGGATAATTTTAGCGAAATTTCTATTTTTTCCTCTATTTACCCGTTTTTTCCTCATTTTATGACGAAATTACCGAAAAAAGGGTCGATATCGGATAATTTTAGCGAAATTTCTGTTTTTTCCTCTATTTACTCGTCCTTTTACCACATTTTATGACGAAATTACCGAAAAAATGGCCGAGAACGGATAACTTTCGCGAAATATCTATTATTTCCTCTGTGTACTCGTTTTTTTTCCTCATTATATGACGAAATTACAGAAAAAAGGGCCGAAAACGGATAATTTTAGCGAAATTTTTATTTTTTTTTCTCTATTTACTCGTATTATTTCCTCATTTTATGACGATTTTACCAAAAAAAGGGACGAAAACGGATAATTTTAGCGAAATTTCTATTTTTTCCTCTATTTACTTGTTTTTTCCTCATTTTATGACGAAATTACCGAAAAAAGGGAAGAAAACGGATAATTTTAGCGAAATTTTTATTTTTTTTTCTCTATTTACTCGTTTTTTTTCCTCATTTTATGACGATTTTACTAAAAAAAGGGACGAAAACGGATAATTTTAGCGAAATTTCTATTTTTTCCTCTATTTACTCGTTTTTTCCTCATTTTATGACGAAATAACCAAAAAAAGGGACGAAAACAGATAATTTTAGCGAAATTTCTATTTTTTCCTTTATTTACTCCATTTTTTCTCATTTTATGACGAAATTACCGAAAAAAGGGTCGATATCGGATAATTTTAGCGAAATTTCTATTTTTTCCTCTATTTACTCGTCCTTTTACCTCATTTTATGACGAAATTACCGGAAAAATGGCCGAAAACGGATAACTTTCGCGAAATTTCTATTTTTTCCTCTATGTACTCGTTTTTTTTCCTCATTATATGACGAAATTACAGAAAAAAAGGGCCGAAAACGGATAATTTTAGCGAAATTTTTATTTTTTCCTCTATTTACTCGTTTTTTTTATCATTTAATGACGAAATTACCGTAAAAAGGGACGAAAACGGAGAATTTTAGCGAAATTTTTATTTTTTCCTCAATTTACTAATTTTTCTTCATCATTTTATCACGAAATTACCGAAAAAAGGGGCCAAAACGGATAATTTTAGCGAAATTTCTATTTTTTTCCTCCATTTGCTCGTTTTTTTTCTTCATTTTATGACGAAATTACCGAAAAAAGGGACGATAACGGATAATTCTAGCGAAATTTCTATTTTTTCCTCAACTCGTTTTTTTTCCTCATTTTATGTCGAAATTACCGAAAAAACGGACGAAAACGGATAATTTTAACGAAATTTTATCTTTTTCCTCTATTTACTCGTTTTTTTCCTCATTTCATGACTAAAATACGAAAAAAGGGACGGTGACGGATAATTTTAGCGAAATTTTTATTTTTTACTTCAATGTACTCGTATTTTTTCCTCATTTTATGACGAAATTACCGAAAAAAGGGTCGATATCGGATAATTTTAGCGAAATTTCTATTTTTTCCTCTATTTACTCGTCCTTTTACCTCATTTTATGACGAAATTACCGGAAAAATGGCCGAAAACGGATAACTTTCGCGAAATTTCTATTTTTTCCTCTATGTACTCGTTTTTTTTTCCTCATTATATGACGAAATTACCGAAAAAAGGGACGAAAACGGATAATTTTAGCGAAATTTTTATTTTTTTTCTCTATTTACTCGTTTTTTCTCCTCATTTTATGACGATTTTACTAAAAAAAGGGACGAAAACGGATAATTTTAGCAAAATTTCTATTTTTTCCTCTATTTACTCGTTTTTTCCTCATTTTATGACGAAATAACCAAAAAAAGGGACGAAAACGGATAATTTTAGCGAAATTTCTATTTTTTCCTTTATTTACAACATTTTTTCTCATTTTATGACGAAATTACCGAAAAAAGGGTCGATATCGGATAATTTTAGCGAAATTTCTATTTTTTCCTCTATTTACTCGTACTTTTACCTCATTTTATGACGAAATTACCGGAAAAATTTCCGAAAACGGATAACTTTCGAGAAATTTCTATTTTTTCCTCTATGTACTCGTTTTTTTTCCTCATTATATGACGAAATTACAGAAAAAAAGGGCCGAAAACGGATAATTTTAGCGAAATTTTTATTTTTTCCTCTATTTACTCGTTTTTTTTCATCATTTAATGACGAAATTACCGTTAAAAGGGACGAAAACGGAGAATTTTAGCGAAATTTTTATTTTTTTCCTCAATTTACTAATTTTTCTTCATCATTTTATTACGAAATTACCGAAAAAAGGGACGAAAACGGATAATTTTAGCGAAATTTCTATTTTTTTCCTCCATTTGCTCGTTTTTTTTCTTCATTTTATGACGAAATTACCGAAAAAAGGGACGATAACGGATAATTCTAGCGAAATTTCTATTTTTTCCTCAACTCGTTTTTTTTTCCTCATTTTATGTCGAAATTACCGAAAAAACGGACGAAGACGGATAATTTTAACGAAATTTTATTTTTTTCCACTATTTAGTCGTTTTTTTCCTCATTTCATGACTAAAATACGAAAAAAGGGACGGTGACGGATAATTTTAGCGAAATTTTTATTTTTTACTTCAATGTACTCGTATTTTTTCCTCATTTTATGACGAAATTACCGAAAAAAGGGTCGATATCGGATAATTTTAGCGAAATTTCTATTTTTTCCTCTATTTACTCGTCCTTTTACCTCATTTTATGACGAAATTACCGGAAAAATGGCCGAAAACGGATAACTTTCGCGAAATTTCTATTTTTTCCTCTATGTACTCGTTTTTTTTCCTCATTTTATGACGATTTTACCAAAAAAAGGGACGAAAACGGATAATTTTAGCGAAATTTCTATTTTTTCCTCTATTTACTCGTTTTTTCCTCATTTTATGACGAAATAACCGAAAAAAGGGACGAAAACGGATAATTTTAGCGAAATTTCTATTTTTTCCTCTATTTACTCGATTTTTTCTCATTTTATGACTAAATTACCGTAAAATGGGACGAAAACGGAAAATTTTAGCGAAATTTTTATTTTTTCCTCTATTTACTCGTTTTTTTTCCTCATTTTATGAGGAAATTACCGTAAAAAGGGACGAAAACGGAGAATTTTAGCGAAATTTTTATTTTTTTCCTCAATTTACTAATTTTTCTTCATCATTTTATCACGAAATTACCGAAAAAAGGGACGAAAACGGATAATTTTAGCGAAATTTCTATTTTTTCCTCTATTTACTCGTTTTTTCCTCATTTTATGACGAAATAACCGAAAAAAGGGACGAAAACGGATAATTTTAGCGAAATTTCTATTTTTTCCTCTATTTACTCGATTTTTTCTCATTTTATGACTAAATTACCGTAAAAAGGGACGAAAACGGAAAATTTTAGCGAAATTTCTATTTTTTCCTCTATTTACTCGTTTTTTTTCCTCATTTTATGACGAAATTACCGAAAAAAGGGATGAAAACGGATAATTTTAGCGAAATTTTTATTTTTTACCTCAATTTACACGTTTTTTTTTCCTTTTTTTATGACGAAATTACCGAAAAAAAGGACGAAAACGGATAATTTTAGCGAAATTTCTATTTTTTCCTCTATTTACTCGTTTTTTCCCTCATTTTATGACGTAATTACCGAAAAAAATGACGAAAATGGATAATTTTAGCAAAATATCTATTTCTTCCTCTATTTACTCTTTTTTTTCCTCATTTTATGACGAATTTACCGAAAAAAGGGACGAAAACGGATAATTTTAGCGAAATTTCTATTTTTTCCTCTATTTACCCGTTTTTTCCTCATTTTATGACGAAATTACCGAAAAAAGGGCCGAAAACGGATAATTTTAGCGAAATTTCTATTTTTTCCTTTATTTACTCCATTTTTTCTCATTTTATGACGAAATTACCGAAAAAAGGGTCGATATCGGATAATTTTAGCGAAATTTCTATTTTTTCCTCTATTTACTCGTCCTTTTACCACATTTTATGACGAAATTACCGAAAAAATGGCCGAGAACGGATAACTTTCGCGAAATATCTATTATTTCCTCTGTGTACTCGTTTTTTTTCCTCATTATATGACGAAATTACAGAAAAAAGGGCCGAAAACGGATAATTTTAGCGAACTTTTTATTTTTTTTTCTCTATTTACTCGTATTTTTTCCTCATTTTATGACGATTTTACCAAAAAAAGGGACGAAAACGGACAATTTTAGCGAAATTTCAATTTTTTCCTCTATTTACTTGTTTTTTCCTCATTTTATGACGAAATTACCGAAAAAAGGGACGAAAACGGATAATTTTAGCGAAATTTTTATTTTTTTTTCTCTATTTACTCGTTTTTTTTCCTCATTTTATGACGATTTTACTAAAAAAAGGGACGAAAACGGATAATTTTAGCGAAATTTCTATTTTTTCCTCTATTTACTCGTTTTTTCCTCATTTTATGACGAAATAACCGAAAAAAGGGACGAAAACGGATAATTTTAGCGAAATTTCTATTTTTTCCTTTATTTAATCCATTTTTTCTCATTTTATGACGAAATTACCGAAAAAAGGGTCGATATCGGATAATTTTAGCGAAATTTCTATTTTTTCCTCTATTTACTCGTCCTTTTACCTCATTTTATGACGAAATTACCGGAAAAATGGCCGAAAACGGATAACTTTCGCGAAATTTCTATTTTTTCCTCTATGTACTCGTTTTTTTTCCTCATTATATGACGAAATTACAGAAAAAAAGGGCCGAAAACGGATAATTTTAGCGAATTTTTTTTTTTCTCTATTTACTCGTTTTTTTTCCTCATTTTATGACGATTTTACCAAAAAAAGGGACGAACACGGATAATTTTAGCGAAATTTCTATTTTTTCCTCTATTTACTCGTTTTTTTCCTCATTTTATTACGAAATAACCTAAAAAAGGGACGAAAACGGATAATTTTAGCGAAATTTCTATTTTTTCCTCTATTTACTCGATTTTTTCTCATTTTATGACTAAATTACCGTAAAAAGGGACGAAAACGGAAAATTCTAGCGAAATTTCTATTTTTTCCTCTATTTACTCGTTTTTTTTCCTCATTTTATGACGAAATTACCGAAAAAAAGGATGAAAACGGATAATTTTAGCGAAATTTTTATTTTTTACCTCAATTTACACGTTTTTTTTTCCTTTTTTTATGACGAAATTACCGAAAAAAGGGACGAAAACGGATAATTTTAGCGAAATTTCTATTTTTTCATCTATTTATTTTTTTTTTCCTCATTTTATGAAGTAATTACCGAAAAAAATGACGAAAATGGATAATTTTAGCAAAATATCTATTTTTTCCTCTATTTACTCTTTTTTTTCCTCATTTTATGACGAAATTACCGAAAAAAGGGACGAAAACGGATAATTTTAGCGAAATTTCTATTTTTTCCTCTATTTACCCGTTTTTTCCTCATTTTATGACGAAATTACCGAAAAAAGGGCCGAAAACGGATAATTTTAGCGAAATTTCTATTTTTTCCTTTATTTACTCCATTTTATCTCATTTTATGACGAAATTACCGAAAAAAGGGTCGATATCGGATAATTTTAGCGAAATTTCTATTTTTTCCTCTATTTACTCGTCCTTTTACCTCATTTTATGACGAAATTACCAAAAAAGGGACGGTGACGGATAATTTTAGCGAAATTTTTATTTTTTAACTTCAATGTACTCGTATTTTTTCCTCATTTTATGACGGATTTACCGAAAAAAGGGACGAAAACGGATAATTTTAGCGAAATTTTAATTTTTTTCTTCAATTTACTCGTTTTCTTCATCATTTTATCACGAAATTACCGAAAAAAGGGACGAAAACGGATAATTTTAGCGAAATTTCTATTTTTTTCCTCCATTTGCTCGTTTCTTTTCTTCATTTTATGACGAAATTACCGAAAAAAGGGACGATAACGGATAATTCTAGCGAAGTTTCTATTTTTTCCTCAACTCGTTTTTTTTCCTCATTATATGTCGAAATTACCGAAAAAACGGACGAAAACGGATAATTTTAACGAAATTTTATTTTTTTCCTCTATTTACTCGTTTTTTTCCTCATTTCATGACTAAAATACGAAAAAAGGGACGGTGACGGATAATTTTAGCGAAATTTTTATTTTTTACTTCAATGTATTTGTATTTTTTCCTCATTTTATGACGAAATTACCGAAAAAAGGATCGATATCGGATAATTTTAGCGAAATTTCTATTTTTTCCTCTATTTACTCGTCCTTTTACCTCATTTTATGACGAAATTACCGGAAAAATGGCCGAAAACGGATAACTTTCGCGAAATTTCTATTTTTTCCTCTATGTACTCGTTTTTTTTTCCTCATTATATGACGAAATTACAGAAAAAAAGGGCCGAAAACGGATAATTTTAGCGAAATTTTTATTTTTTTTTTCTCTATTTACTCGTTTTTTTTCCTCATTTTATGACGATTTTACCAAACAAAGGGACGAAAACGGATAATTTTAGCGAAATTTCTATTTTTTCCTCTATTTACTCGTTTTTTCCTCATTTTATGACGAAATAACCGAAAAAAGGGACGAAAACGGATAATTTTAGCGAAATTTCTATTTTTTCCTCTATTAACTCGATTTTTTCTCATTTTTTGACTAAATTACCGTAAAAAGGGACGAAAACGGAAAATTTTAGCGAAATTTCTATTTTTTCCTCTATTTACTCGTTTTTTTCCTCATTTTATGAGGAAATTACCGTAAAAAGGGACGATAAGGGAGAAATTTAGCGAAATTTTTATTTTTTTCCTCAATTTACTAATTTTTCTTCATCATTTTATCACGAAATTACCGAAAAAAGGGACGAAAACGGATAATTTTAGCGAAATTTCTATTTTTTCCTCTATTTACTCGTTTTTTCCTCATTTTATGACGAAATAACCGAAAAAAGGGACGAAAACGGATAATTTTAGCGAAATTTCTATTTTTTCCTCTATTTACTCGATTTTTTCTCATTTTATGACTAAATTACCGTAAAAAGGGACGAAAACGGAAAATTTTAGCGATATTTCTATTTTTTCCTCTATTTACTCGTTTTTTTTCCTCATTTTATGACGAAATTACCGAAAAAAGGGATGAAAACGGATAATTTTAGCGAAATTTTTATTTTTTACCTCAATTTACACGTTTTTTTTTCCTTTTTTTATGACGAAATTACCGAAAAAATGGCCGAGAACGGATAACTTTCGCGAAATATCTATTATTTCCTCTGTGTACTCGTTTTTTTTCCTCATTATATGACGAAATTACAGAAAAAAGGGCCGAAAACGGATAATTTTAGCGAACTTTTTATTTTTTTTTCTCTATTTACTCGTATTTTTTCCTCATTTTATGACGATTTTACCAAAAAAAGGGACGAAGACGGATAATTTTAGCGAAATTTCAATTTTTTCCTCTATTTACTTGTTTTTTCCTCATTTTATGACGAAATTACCGAAAAAAGGGACGAAAACGGATAATTTTAGCGAAATTTTTATTTTTTTTTCTCTATTTACTCGTTTTTTTTTCCTCATTTTATGACGATTTTACTAAAAAAAGGGACGAAAACGGATAATTTTAGCGAAATTTCTATTTTTTCCTCTATTTACTCGTTTTTTTCCTCATTTTATGACGAAATAACCGAAAAAAGGGACGAAAACGGATAATTTTAGCGAAATTTCTATTTTTTCCTTTATTTACTCCATTTTTTCTCATTTTATGACGAAATTACCGAAAAAAGGGTCGATATCGGATAATTTTAGCGAAATTTCTATTTTTTCCTCTATTTACTCGTCCTTTTACCTCATTTTTTGACGAAATTACCGGAAAAATGGCCGAAAACGGATAACTTTCGCGAAATTTCTATTTTTTCCTCTATGTACTCGTTTTTTTTTCCTCATTATATGACGAAATTACAGAAAAAAAGGGCCGAAAACGGATAATTTTAGGGAATTTTTTTTTTCTCTATTTATTTGTTTTTTTTCCTCATTTTATGACGATTTTACCAAAAAAAGGGACGAAAACGGATAATTTTAGCGAAATTTCTATTTTTTCCTCTATTTACTCGTTTTTTCCTCATTTTATGACGAAATAACCGAAAAAAGGGACGAAAACGGATAATTTTAGCGAAATTTTTATTTTTTCCTCTATTTACTCGATTTTTTCTCATTTTATGACTAAATTACCGTAAAAAGGGACAAAAACGGAAAATTTTAGCGAAATTTCTATTTTTTCCTCTATTTACTCGTTTTTATTCCTCATTTTATGACGAAATTACCGAAAAAAAGGATGAAAACGGATAATTTTAGCGAAATTTTTATTTTTTACCTCAATTTACACGTTTTTTTTTTCCTTTTTTTATGACGAAATTACCGAAAAAAGGGACGAAAACGGATAATTTTAGCGAAATTTCTATTTTTTCATCTATTTACTTTTTTTTTTCCTCATTTTATGACGTAATTACCGAAAAAAATGACGAAAATGGATAATTTTAGCGAAATTTCTATTTTTTTCCTCCATTTGCTCGTTTTTTTTTCTTCATTTTATGACGAAATTACCGAAAAAAGGGACGATAACGGATAATTCTAGCGAAATTTCTATTTTTTCCTCAACTCGTTTTTTTTTCCTCATTTTATGTCGAAATTACCGAAAAAAACGGACGAAGACGGATAATTTTAACGAAATTTTATTTTTTTCCACTATTTAGTCGTTTTTTTTCCTCATTTCATGACTAAAATACGAAAAAAGGGACGGTGACGGATAATTTTAGCGAAATTTTTATTTTTTACTTCAATGTACTCGTATTTTTTCCTCATTTTATGACGAAATTACCGAAAAAAGGGCCGAAAACGGATAATTTTAGCGAAATTTCTATTTTTTCCTTTATTTACTCCATTTTTTCGTCATTTTATGACGAAATTACCGAAAAAAGGGTCGATATCGGATAATTTTAGCGAAATTTCTATTTTTTCCTCTATTTACTCGTCCTTTTACCTCATTTTATGACGAAATTACCAAAAAAGGGACGGTGACGGATAATTTTAGCGAAATTTTTATTTTTTAACTTCAATGTACTCGTATTTTTTCCTCATTTTATGACGGATTTACCGAAAAAAAGGGACGAAAACGGATAATTTTAGCGAAATTTTAATTTTTTTCTTCAATTTACTCGTTTTCTTCATCATTTTTTCACGAAATTACCGAAAAAAGGGACGAAAACGGATAATTTTAGCGAAATTTCTATTTTTTTCCTCCATTTGCTCGTTTTTTTTCTTCATTTTATGACGAAATTACCGAAAAAAGGGACGATAACGGATAATTCTAGCGAAGTTTCTATTTTTTCCTCAACTCGTTTTTTTTCCTCATTATATGTCGAAATTACCGAAAAAAACGGACGAAAACGGATAATTTTAACGAAATTTTATTTTTTTCCTCTATTTACTCGTTTTTTTTCCTCATTTCATGACTAAAATACGAAAAAAGGGACGGTGGACGGATAATTTTAGCGAAATGTTTATTTTTTACTTCAAAGGAACTCGTATTTTTTCCTCATTTTATGACGAAATTACCGAAAAAAAGGATCGATATCGGATAATTTTAGCGAAATTTCTATTTTTTCCTCTATTTACTCGTCCTTTTACCTCATTTTATGACGAAATTACCGGAAAAATGGCCGAAAACGGATAACTTTCGCGAAATTTCTATTTTTTCCTCTATGTACTCGTTTTTTTTTCCTCATTATATGACGAAATTACAGAAAAAAAGGGGCCGAAAACGGATAATTTTAGCGAAATTTTTATTTTTTTTTTCTCTATTTACTCGTTTTTTTTCCTCATTTTATGACGATTTTACCAAACAAAGGGACGAAAACGGATAATTTTAGCGAAATTTCTATTTTTTCCTCTATTTACTCGTTTTTTCCTCATTTTATGACGAAATAACCGAAAAAAGGGACGAAAACGGATAATTTTAGCGAAATTTCTATTTTTTCCTCTATTAACTCGATTTTTTCTCATTTTTTGACTAAATTACCGTAAAAAGGGACGAAAACGGAAAATTTTAGCGAAATTTCTATTTTTTCCTCTATTTACTCGTTTTTTTTTCCTCATTTTATGAGGAAATTACCGTAAAAAGGGACGATAACGGAGAAATTTAGCGAAATTTTTATTTTTTTCCTCAATTTACTAATTTTTCTTCATCATTTTATCACGAAATTACCGAAAAAAGGGACGAAAACGGATAATTTTAGCGGAAATTTCTATTTTTTCCTCTATTTACTCGTTTTTTCCTCATTTTATGACGAAATAACCGAAAAAAAGGGACGGAAAACGGATAATTTTAGCGAAATTTCTATTTTTTCCTCTATTTACTCGATTTTTTCTCATTTTATGACTAAATTACCGTAAAAAGGGACGAAAACGGAAAATTTTAGCGATATTTCAATTTTTTCCTCTATTTACTCGTTTTTTTTCCTCATTTTATGACGAAATTACCGAAAAAAAGGGATGGAAAACGGATAATTTTAGCGAAATTTTTATTTTTTACCTCAATTTACACGTTTTTTTTTCCTTTTTTTATGACGAAATTACCGAAAAAATGGCCGAGAACGGATAACTTTCGCGAAATATCTATTATTTCCTCTGTGTACTCGTTTTTTTTCCTCATTATATGACGAAATTACAGAAAAAAGGGCCGAAAACGGATAATTTTAGCGAACTTTTTATTTTTTTTTCTCTATTTACTCGTATTTTTTCCTCATTTTATGACGATTTTACCAAAAAAAAGGGACGAAAACGGATAATTTTAGCGAAATTTCAATTTTTTCCTCTATTTACTTGTTTTTTCCTCATTTTATGACGAAATTACCGAAAAAAAGGGACGAAAACGGATAATTTTAGCGAAATTTTTATTTTTTTTTCTCTATTTACTCGTTTTTTTTTCCTCATTTTATGACGATTTTACTAAAAAAAGGGACGAAAACGGATAATTTTAGCGAAATTTCTATTTTTTCCTCTATTTACTCGTTTTTTCCTCATTTTATGACGAAATAACCGAAAAAAGGGACGAAAACGGATAATTTTAGCGAAATTTCTATTTTTTCCTTTATTTACTCCATTTTTTCTCATTTTATGACGAAATTACCGAAAAAAGGGTCGATATCGGATAATTTTAGCGAAATTTCTATTTTTTCCTCTATTTACTCGTCCTTTTACCTCATTTTTTGACGAAATTACCGGAAAAAATGGCCGAAAACGGATAACTTTCGCGAAATTTCTATTTTTTCCTCTATGTACTCGTTTTTTTTCCTCATTATATGACGAAATTTCAGAAAAAAAGGGCCGAAAACGGATAATTTTAGCGAATTTTTTTTTTCTCTATTTATTTGTTTTTTTTTCCTCATTTTATGACGATTTTACCAAAAAAAGGGACGAAAACGGATAATTTTAGCGAAATTTCTATTTTTTCCTCTATTTACTCGTTTTTTCCTCATTTTATGACGAAATAACCGAAAAAAGGGACGAAAACGGATAATTTTAGCGAAATTTTTATTTTTTCCTCTATTTACTCGATTTTTTCTCATTTTATGACTAAATTACCGTAAAAAGGGACAAAAACGGAAAATTTTAGCGAAATTTCTATTTTTTCCTCTATTTACTCGTTTTTTTTTCCTCATTTTATGACGAAATTACCGAAAAAAAAGGATGAAAACGGATAATTTTAGCGAAATTTTTATTTTTTACCTCAATTTACACGTTTTTTTTTTCCTTTTTTTATGACGAAATTACCGAAAAAAGGGACGAAAACGGATAATTTTAGCGAAATTTCTATTTTTTCATCTATTT